>JAUJEF010000268.1:0-141000 GCA_030444885.1 Citrus sp. QX-2021 | reverse complement strand
TTTTGGCACACGGAGGCTGCTGGCAAAGTCTTGCCCCATTCCGAGTCCGGCGGACGAAGTGGGCCAGCCCCTCCCCCCAAGGCTATAGCCCACCCGTTTTTTGGCCATTTTTCCGCGGGACGAACTTGGCGCCCAGGCATTCGGGCGGTTATTTTTGGGCGCGGCTGTGCCCGCGGCCAATTTTTGGTACGCGGAGATCGCTCGCAATGTCTCGCCCCATTCCGAGTCCGGCGGACAAAGTTGGCCCGCCTCCCCCAAAGGCTATAGGCCACCCGTTTTTGGAAATTTTTCCGCTGGGGTTTGGGTGCAACGACCTTCGGGGGTTATTTTTGGCGCGGCTGTGCCCGCAGCCTATTTTTGGCACGCGGAGGCTGCTCGCAAAGTCTCGCCCCATTCCGAGTCCGGGCGGACGAAGTTGTCCAGCCCCTCCCCCAAGGCTGTAGCCCACCCGCTTTTTTTTTGCCATTTTTCCGCTGGGACGAACTTGGCGCCCTGCCTTCGGGACGTTATTTTTGGGCGCGGCTGTGCCCATGACCTATTTTTGCACCCTGAGGCCGCTAGCAAAGTCTCGCCGCATTCCGAGTCCGGCGGATTTGTTGGCCTGCCCCTCCCCTAAAGGCTATAGCCCACCCGTTAGTTGGTCATTTTTCCTCTGGGGGTTTTGGCCGCCTCGTCCTTCGGGCGGTTATTTTTGGGCGCGGCTGTGCCCATGGCCTATTTTTGGCACGTGGAGGCCGTTCGCAAAGTCTCACCCCATTCCGAGTCCGGAGGACGAAGTTGGACAGCCCCTCCCCCCAAGGCTATAGCCCACCCATTTTTTGGCCATTTTCCCGCTGGACGAACTTGGTGCCCCAGCCTTCGGGCGGTTATTTTTGGGCGCGGCTGTGCCCGCGGCCTATTTTTGGCACACGGAGGCCGCTGGCAAAGTCTCGCCCCATTCCGAGTCGGGCGGACGAAGTGGGCCAGCCCCTCCCCCCAAGGCTATAGCCCACCCGTTTTTTGGCCATTTTTCCGCTGGACGAACTTGGCGCCCCGGCCTTCGGGCGGTTATTTTTGGCGCGGCTGTGCCCAAGGCCAATTTTTTGGTACTGCTGGAGATCGCTCGCAAAGTCTCCCCCCATTCCGAGTCCGGTGGACTAAGTTGGCCCGCCCCTCCCCCCAAAGGCTATAGGCCACCCGTTTTTTGGAAATTTTTCCGCTGGGGGTTTGGGTGCAACGACCTTCGGGGGGTTATTTTTGGGCGCGGCTGTGCCCGCAGCCTATTTTTGGCACGCGGAGGCTGCTCGCAAGTCTCGCCCCATTCCGAGTCCGGCGGACGGTTGTCCAGCCCCTCCCCAAGGCTGTAGCCCACCCGTTTTTGCCATTTTTCCGCTGGACGAACTTGGCGCCCGGCCTTCGGGACGTTATTTTTGGCGCGGCTGTGCCCATGGCCTATTTGTGGCACGCGGAGGCCGCTTGCAAAGTCTCGCCCCATTCCGAGTCCGGCGGACGAAGTTGGCCAGCCCCTCCCCCCAAGGCTATAGCCCACCCGTTTTTTGGCCATTTTTCCGCTGGGCGGAGTTGGCGCGCCGGCCTTCGGGCGGTTATTTTTGGGCGCGGCTGTGCCCGGGGCCTATTTTTGGCACGTGGAGGCCGTTCGTAAAGTCTCACCCCATTCCGAGTCCGGAGGACGAAGTTGGACAGCCCCTCCCCCCAAGGCTATAGCCCACCCGTTTTTTGGCCATTTTTCCGCTGGACGAACTTGACAACCCGGCATTCGGGCGGTTCTTTTTGGGCGCGGCTGTGCCCTCGGCCATATTTTTGGCATGCGGAGGCTGCTCGCAAAGTCTCGCCCCATTCCGAGTCCGGCGGACGAAGTGGGCCAGCCCCTCCCCCCAAGGCTATAGCCCACCCGTTTTTTGGCCATTTTTCCGCTGGACGAACTTGGCGCCCCAGCCTTCGGGCGGTTATTTTTGGGCGCGGCTGTGCCCGCGGCCTATTTTTGGCACACGGAGGCTGCTGGCAAAGTCTTGCCCCATTCCGAGTCCGGCGGACGAAGTGGGCCAGCCCCTCCCCCCAAGGCTATAGCCCACCCGTTTTTTGGCCATTTTTCCGCGGGACGAACTTGGCGCCCAGGCATTCGGGCGGTTATTTTTGGGCGCGGCTGTGCCCGCGGCCAATTTTTGGTACGCGGAGATCGCTCGCAATGTCTCGCCCCATTCCGAGTCCGGCGGACAAAGTTGGCCCGCCCCTCCCCCCAAAGGCTATAGGCCACCCGTTTTTTGGAAATTTTTCCGCTGGGGGTTTGGGTGCAACGACCTTCGGGGGGTTATTTTTGGGCGCGGCTGTGCCCGCAGCCTATTTTTGGCACGCGGAGGCTGCTCGCAAAGTCTCGCCCCATTCCGAGTCCGGCGGACGAAGTTGTCCAGCCCCTCCCCCCAAGGCTGTAGCCCACCCGTTTTTTTGCCATTTTTCCGCTGGACGAACTTGGCGCCCCTGCCTTCGGGACGTTATTTTTGGGCGCGGCTGTGCCCATGGCCTATTTTTGGCACGCGGAGGCCGCTCGCAAAGTCTCGCCGCATTCCGAGTCCGGCGGACGAAGTTGGCCTGCCCCTCCCCTCTAGGCTATAGCCCACCCGTTTTTTGGCCATTTTTCCGCTGGGGGGTTTGGGCGCGCCGGCCTTCGGGCGGTTATTTTTGGGCGCGGCTGTGCCCATGGCCTATTTTTCGCACGTGGAGGCCGTTCGCAAAGTCTCACCCCATTCCGAGTCCGGAGGACGAAGTTGGACAGCCCCTCCCCCCAAGGCTATAGCCCACCCATTTTTTGGCCATTTTCCCGCTGGACGAACTTGGTGCCCCAGCCTTCGGGCGGTTATTTTTGGGCGCGGCTGTGCCCGCGGCCTATTTTTGGCACACGGAGGCCGCTGGCAAAGTCTCGCCCCATTCCGAGTCCGGCGGACGAAGTGGGCCAGCCCCTCCCCCCAAGGCTATAGCCCACCCGTTTTTTGGCCATTTTTCCGCGGGACGAACTTGGCGCCCAGGCATTCGGGCGGTTATTTTTGGGCGCGGCTGTGCCCGCGGCCAATTTTTGGTACGCGGAGATCGCTCGCAATGTCTCGCCCCATTCCGAGTCCGGCGGACAAAGTTGGCCCGCCCCTCCCCCCAAAGGCTATAGGCCACCCGTTTTTTGGAAATTTTTCCGCTGGGGGTTTGGGTGCAACGACCTTCGGGGGGTTATTTTTGGGCGCGGCTGTGCCCGCAGCCTATTTTTGGCACGCGGAGGCTGCTCGCAAAGTCTCGCCCCATTCCGAGTCCGGCGGACGAAGTTGTCCAGCCCCTCCCCCCAAGGCTGTAGCCCACCCGTTTTTTTGCCATTTTTCCGCTGGACGAACTTGGCGCCCCGGCCTTCGGGACGTTATTTTTGGGCGCGGCTGTGCCCATGGCCTATTTTTGGCACGCGGAGGCCGCTCGCAAAGTCTCGCCGCATTCCGAGTCCGGCGGACGAAGTTGGCCTGCCCCTCCCCCCTAGGCTATAGCCCACCCGTTTTTTGGCCATTTTTCCGCTGGGGGGTTTGGGCGCGCCGGCCTTCGGGCAGTTATTTTTGGGCGCGGCTGTGCCCGTGGCCTATTTTTGGCACGTGGAGGCCGTTCGTAAAGTCTCACCCCATTCCGAGTCCGGAGGACGAAGTTGGACAGCCCCTCCCCCCAAGGCTATAGCCCACCCGTTTTTTGGCCATTTTTCCGCTGGACGAACTTGGCAACCCGGCATTCGGGCGGTTCTTTTTGGGCGCGGCTGTGCCCGTGGCCTATTTTTGGAACGCGGACGCCGCTCGCAAAGTCTTGCCCCATTCCCAGTCCGGCGGACAAAGTTGGCCAGCCCCTCCCCCCAAGGCTATAGCCCACCCATTTTTTGGCAATTTTTCCGCTGGACGAACTTTGCGCCCCATCCTTCGGGCGGTTATTTTTGGGCGCGGCTGTGCCCGTGGCCTATTTTTGGAACACGGAGGCCGCTCGCAAAGTCTCGCCCCATTCCGAGTCCGGCGGACGAAGTGGGCCAGCCCCTCCCCCCAAGGCTATAGCCCAGCCGTTTTTTGGCCATTTTTCCGCGGGACGAACTTGGCGCCCAGGCATTCGGGCGGTTATTTTTGGGCGCGGCTGTGCCCGCGGCCAATTTTTGGTACGCGGAGATCGCTCGCAAAGTCTCGCCCCATTCCGAGTCCGGCGGACAAAGTTGGCCCGCCCCTCCCCCCAAAGGCTATAGGCCACCCGTTTTTTGGCCATTTTTCCGCTGGGGGGTTTGGGCGCGCCGACCTTCGGGCGGTTATTTTTGGGCGCGGCTGTGCCGCGGCCTATTTTTGGCACCTGGAGGCCGCTCGCAAAGTCTCACCCCATTCCGAGTCCGGAGGACGAAGTTGGACAGCCCCTCCCCCCAAGGCTATAGCCCACCCGTTTTTTGGCCATTTTTCCGCTGGACGAACTTGGCGCCCCCGGCCATCGGGAGGTTATTTTTTGGCGCGGCTGTGTCCGCGGCCTATTTTTGGCACGCGGAGGCTGCTCCCAAAGTCTCGCCCCATTCCGATTCTGGCGGACGAAGTGGGCCAGCCCCTCCCCCCAAGGCTATAGCCCACCCATTTTTTGGCCATTTTTCCGCTGGACGAACTTGGCGCCCCAGCCTTCGGGCGGTTATTTTTGTACGCGGCTGTACCCGCGGCCTATTTTTGGAACGCGGAGGCTGCTCGCAAAGTCTCGCTCCATTCCGAGTCCGGCGGACGAAGTCGGCCAGCCCCTCCCCCCAAGGCTATAGCCCACCCGTTTTTTGGCCATTTTTCCGCTGGACGAACTAGGCGCCCCGGCCTTCGGGAGATTATTTTTGGGCGCGGCTGTGCCCGCGGCCTATTTTTGGCACGCGGAGGCCGGTCGTAAAGTCTCGCCCCATTCCGAGTCCGTTGGACGAAGTGGGCCAGCCCCTCCCCCCAAGGCTATAGCCCACCCGTTTTTTGGCCATTTTTCCGCTGGACGAACTTGGCGCCCCGGCCTTCGGGCGGTTATTTTTGAGCACGGCTGTTCCCGCGCCCTATTTTTGGCACGCGGAGGCGGCTCGCAAAGTCTCGCCCCATTCCGAGTCAGGCCGACGAAGTGGGCCAGCCCCTCCCCCCAAGGCTATAGTCCACCCATTTTTTGGCCATTTTTCCGCTGGGGGGTTTGGGCGCGCCGACCTTCGGGCGGTTATTTTTGGGCGCGGCTGTGCCCATGGCCTATTTTTGGCACGCGGAGGCCGCTCGCAAAGTCTCGCCTCATTCCGAGTCCGGCGGACGAAGTTGGCCAGCCCCTCCCCCCCAAGGCTATAGCCCACCCGTTTTTTGGCCATTTTTGGCAGGACGAACTTGGCGCCCCGGACTTCGGGCGGTTATTTTTGGGCGCGGCTGTGCCCGCGGCCTATTTTTGGCACGGGAGGCCGCTCGCAAAGTCTCGCCCCATTCCGAGTCCGGCGGACGAAGTGGGCCAGCCCCTCCCCCCAAGGCTATAGCCCACCCATTTTTTGGCAATTTTTCCGCTGGACGAACTTGGCGCCCCAGCCTTCGGGCGGTTATTTTTGGGCGCGGCTGTGCCCGCGGCCTATTTTTGGCACACGGAGGCCGCTGGCAAAGTCTCGCCCCATTCCGAGTCCGGCGGACGAAGTGGGCCAGCCCCTCCCCCCAAGGCTATAGCCCAGCCGTTTTTTGGCCATTTTTCCGCGGGACGAACTTGGCGCCCAGGCATTCGGGCGGTTATTTTTGGGCGCGGCTGTGCCCGCGGCCAATTTTTGGTACGCGGAGATCGCTCGCAAAGTCTCGCCCCATTCCGAGTCCGGCGGACAAAGTTGGCCCGCCCCTCCCCCCAAAGGCTATAGGCCACCCGTTTTTTGGCCATTTTTCCGCTGGGGGGTTTGGGCGCGCCGACCTTCGGGCGGTTATTTTTGGGCGCGGCTGTGCCCGCGGCCAATTTTTGGCACGTGGAGGCCGTTCGCAAAGTCTCACCCCATTCCGAGTCCGGAGGACGGTTGACAGCCCCTCCCCAAGGCTATAGCCCACCCGTTTTTGGCCATTTTTCCGCTGGACGAACTTGGCGCCCGGCCATCGGGAGGTTATTTTTGGCGCGGCTGTGTCCGCGGCCTATTTTTGCACGCGGAGGCTGCTCCCAAAGTCTCGCCCCATTCCGATTCTGGCGGACGAAGTGGGCCAGCCCTCCCCCAAGGCTATAGCCCACCCATTTTTGGCCATTTTTCCGCTGGGACGAACTTGGCGCCCCAGCCTTCGGGCGGTTATTTTTGTTCGCGGCTGTACCCGCGGCCTATTTTTGGAACGCGGAGGCTGCTCGCAAAGTCTCGCTCCATTCCGAGTCCGGCGGACGAAGTCGGCCAGCCCCTCCCCCCAAGGCTATAGCCCACCCGTTTTTTGGCCATTTTTCCGCTGGACGAACTAGGCGCCCCGGCCTTCGGGAGATTATTTTTGGGCGCGGCTGTGCCCGCGGCCTATTTTTGGCACGCGGAGGCCGGTCGTAAAGTCTCGCCCCATTCCGAGTCCGTTGGACGAAGTGGGCCAGCCCCTCCCCCCAAGGCTATAGCCCACCCGTTTTTTGGCCATTTTTCCGCTGGACGAACTTGGCGCCCCGGCCTTCGGGCGGTTATTTTTGAGCACGGCTGTTCCCGCGCCCTATTTTTGGCACGCGGAGGCGGCTCGCAAAGTCTCGCCCCATTCCGAGTCAGGCCGACGAAGTGGGCCAGCCCCTCCCCCCAAGGCTATAGTCCACCCATTTTTTGGCCATTTTTCCGCTGGGGGGTTTGGGCGCGCCGACCTTCGGGCGGTTATTTTTGGGCGCGGCTGTGCCCATGGCCTATTTTTGGCACGCGGAGGCCGCTCGCAAAGTCTCGCCTCATTCCGAGTCCGGCGGACGAAGTTGGCCAGCCCCTCCCCCCCAAGGCTATAGCCCACCCGTTTTTTGGCCATTTTTGGCAGGACGAACTTGGCGCCCCGGACTTCGGGCGGTTATTTTTGGGCGCGGCTGTGCCCGCGGCCTATTTTTGGCACGGGAGGCCGCTCGCAAAGTCTCGCCCCATTCCGAGTCCGGCGGACGAAGTGGGCCAGCCCCTCCCCCCAAGGCTATAGCCCACCCATTTTTTGGCCATTTTTCCGCTGGGGGGTTTGGGCGCGCCGGCCTTCGGGCAGTTATTTTTGGGCGCGGCTGTGCCCGTGGCCTATTTTTGGCACGTGGAGGCCGTTCGTAAAGTCTCACCCCATTCCGAGTCCGGAGGACGAAGTTGGACAGCCCCTCCCCCCAAGGCTATAGCCCACCCGTTTTTTGGCCATTTTTCCGCTGGACGAACTTGGCAACCCGGCATTCGGGCGGTTCTTTTTGGGCGCGGCTGTGCCCGAGGCCTATTTTTGGCACAAGCAGGCCGCACGCGAGGTCTCGCCCCATTCCAGTCCGGCGGACGAAGTGGGCCAGCCCCTCCCCCAAGGCTATAGCCCACCCATTTTTGGCAATTTTTCCGCTGGACGAACTTGGCGCCCCAGCCTTCGGCGGTTATTTTTGGCGCGGCTGTGCCCGGCCTATTTTTGGCACACGGAGGCCGCTGGCAAAGTCTCGCCCCATTCCGAGTCCGCGGACGAAGTGGGCGGGCCAGCCCTCCCCAAGGCTATAGCCCAGCCGTTTTTGGCCATTTTTCCGCTGGGACGAACTTGGCGCCCAGGCATTCGGGCGGTTATTTTTGGCGCGGCTGTGCCGCGGCCAATTTTTGGTACGCTGGAGATCGCTGCAAAGTCTCGCCCCATTCCGAGTCCGGCGGACAAAGTTGGCCCGCCCCTCCCCCCAAAGGCTATAGGCCACCCGTTTTTTGGCCATTTTTCCGCTGGGGGGTTTGGGCGCGCCGACCTTCGGGCGGTTATTTTTGGGCGCGGCTGTGCCCGCGGCCAATTTTTGGCACGTGGAGGCCGTTCGCAAAGTCTCACCCCATTCCGAGTCCGGAGGACGAAGTTGGACAGCCCCTCCCCCCAAGGCTATAGCCCACCCGTTTTTTGGCCATTTTTCCGCTGGACAAACTTGGCGCCCCGGCCTTCGGGAGGTTATTTTTTGGCGCGGCTGTGTCCGCGGCCTATTTTTGGCACGCGGAGGCTGCTCCCAAAGTCTCGCCCCATTCCGATTCTGGCGGACGAAGTGGGCCAGCCCCTCCCCCCAAGGCTATAGCCCACCCATTTTTTGGCCATTTTTCCGCTGGACGAACTTGGCGCCCCAGCCTTCGGGCGGTTATTTTTGTACGCGGCTGTACCCGCGGCCTATTTTTGGAACGCGGAGGCTGCTCGCAAAGTCTCGCTCCATTCCGAGTCCGGCGGACGAAGTCGGCCAGCCCCTCCCCCCAAGGCTATAGCCCACCCGTTTTTTGGCCATTTTTCCGCTGGACGAACTAGGCGCCCCGGCCTTCGGGAGATTATTTTTGGGCGCGGCTGTGCCCGCGGCCTATTTTTGGCACGCGGAGGCCGGTCGTAAAGTCTCGCCCCATTCCGAGTCCGTTGGACGAAGTGGGCCAGCCCCTCCCCCCAAGGCTATAGCCCACCCGTTTTTTGGCCATTTTTCCGCTGGACGAACTTGGCGCCCCGGCCTTCGGGCGGTTATTTTTGAGCACGGCTGTTCCCGCGCCCTATTTTTGGCACGCGGAGGCGGCTCGCAAAGTCTCGCCCCATTCCGAGTCAGGCCGACGAAGTGGGCCAGCCCCTCCCCCCAAGGCTATAGTCCACCCATTTTTTGGCCATTTTTCCGCTGGGGGGTTTGGGCGCGCCGACCTTCGGGCGGTTATTTTTGGGCGCGGCTGTGCCCATGGCCTATTTTTGGCACGCGGAGGCCGCTCGCAAAGTCTCGCCCCATTCCGAGTCCGGCGGACGAAGTTGGCCAGCCCCTCCCCCCCAAGGCTATAGCCCACCCGTTTTTTGGCCATTTTTGGCAGGACGAACTTGGCGCCCCGGACTTCGGGCGGTTATTTTTGGGCGCGGCTGTGCCCGCGGCCTATTTTTGGCACGGGAGGCCGCTCGCAAAGTCTCGCCCCATTCCGAGTCCGGCGGACGAAGTGGGCCAGCCCCTCCCCCCAAGGCTATAGCCCACCCATTTTTTGGCAATTTTTCCGCTGGACGAACTTGGCGCCCCCGCCTTGGGGCGGTTATTTTTGGGCGCGGCTGTGCCCATGGCCTATTTTTGGCACACGGAGGCCGCTCGCAAAGTCTCGCCCCATTCCGAGTCCGGCGGACGAAGTGGGCCAGCCCCTCCCCCAAGGCTATAGCCAGCCCGTTTTTGGCCATTTTTCCGCTGGGACGAACTTGGCGCCCAGGCATTCGGGCGGTTATTTTTGGCGCGGCTGTGCCCAAGGCCAATTTTTTTGTACGCGGAGATCGCTCGCAAAGTCTCGCCCCATTCCGAGTCCGCGGACAAAGTTGGCCCGCCCCTCCCCAAAGGCTATAGGCCACCCGTTTTTGGCCATTTTTCCGCTGGGGGGTTTAAGCGCCGACCTTCGGGCGGTTATTTTGGGCGCGGCTGTGCCCGCGGCCAATTTTTGGCACGTGGAGGCCGTTCGCAAAGTCTCACCCCATTCCGAGTCCGGAGGACGGTTGGACAGCCCTCCCCCCAAAGGCTATAGCCCACCCGTTTTTTGGCCATTTTTCCGCTGGACGAACTTGGCGCCCCCGGCCATCGGGAGGTTATTTTTTGGCGCGGCTGTGTCCGCGGCCTATTTTTGGCACGCGGAGGCTGCTCCCAAAGTCTCGCCCCATTCCGATTCTGGCGGACGAAGTGGGCCAGCCCCTCCCCCCAAGGCTATAGCCCACCCATTTTTTGGCCATTTTTCCGCTGGACGAACTTGGCGCCCCAGCCTTCGGGCGGTTATTTTTGTTCGCGGCTGTACCCGCGGCCTATTTTTGGAACGCGGAGGCTGCTCGCAAAGTCTCGCTCCATTCCGAGTCCGGCGGACGAAGTCGGCCAGCCCCTCCCCCCAAGGCTATAGCCCACCCGTTTTTTGGCCATTTTTCCGCTGGACGAACTAGGCGCCCCGGCCTTCGGGAGATTATTTTTGGGCGCGGCTGTGCCCGCGGCCTATTTTTGGCACGCGGAGGCCGGTCGTAAAGTCTCGCCCCATTCCGAGTCCGTTGGACGAAGTGGGCCAGCCCCTCCCCCCAAGGCTATAGCCCCCCCTATTTTTGGCCATTTTCCGCTGGACGAAGTTGGCGCCCCGGCCTTCGGGAGTTTATTTTTGTGCTCGGCTGTGCCCATGGCCTATTTTTGGCACGCGGAGGCTGCTCGCAAAGTCTCGCCCCATTCCGAGTCCGGCAGACGAAGTTGGCCAGCCCCTCCCCCAAAGGCTATAGCCCACCCGTTTTTTGGCCATTTTTCCGCTGGGGGGTTTGTGTGTGCCGACCTTCGGGCGGTTATTTGTGGGCGCGGCTGTGCCCATGGCCTATTTTTGGCACGCGGAGGCTGCTCGCAAAGTCTCGCCCCATTCCGAGTCCGGCAGACGAAGTTGGCCAGCCCCTCCCCCAAAGGCTATAGCCCACCCGTTTTTTGGCCATTTTTCCACTGGACGAGCTTGGCGCCTCGGCCTTCGGGCGGTTATTTTTGGGCGCGACTGTGCCCGCGGCCTATTTTTGGCACATGGAGGCCGCTCGCAAAGTCTCGCCCCATTCCGAGTCCGGCGGACGAAGTGGGCCGGCCCCTCCCCCTAAGGCTATAGCCCACCCATTTTTTGGCAATTTTTCCGCTGGACGAACTTGGCGCCCCAGCCTTCGGGCGGTTATTTTGAGCGTGGCTGTGCCCGCGGCCTATTTTTGGCACACGGAGGCCGCTGGCAAAGTCTCGCCCCATTCCGAGTCCGGCGGACGAAGTGGGCCAGCCCCTCCCCCCAAGGCTATAGCCCAGCCGTTTTTTGGCCATTTTTCCGCGGGACGAACTTGGCGCCCAGGCATTCGGGCGGTTATTTTTGGGCGCGGCTGTGCCCGCGGCCAATTTTTGGTACGCGGAGATCGCTCGCAAAGTCTCGCCCCATTCCGAGTCCGGCGGACAAAGTTGGCCCGCCCCTCCCCCCAAAGGCTATAGGCCACCCGTTTTTTGGCCATTTTTCCGCTGGGGGGTTTGGGCGCGCCGACCTTCGGGCGGTTATTTTTGGGCGCGGCTGTGCCCGCGGCCAATTTTTGGCACGTGGAGGCCGTTCGCAAAGTCTCACCCCATTCCGAGTCCGGAGGACGAAGTTGGACAGCCCCTCCCCCCAAGGCTATAGCCCACCCGTTTTTTGGCCATTTTTCCGCTGGACGAACTTGGCGCCCCCGGCCATCGGGAGGTTATTTTTTGGCGCGGCTGTGTCCGCGGCCTATTTTTGGCACGCGGAGGCTGCTCCCAAAGTCTCGCCCCATTCCGATTCTGGCGGACGAAGTGGGCCAGCCCCTCCCCCCAAGGCTATAGCCCACCCATTTTTTGGCCATTTTTCCGCTGGACGAACTTGGCGCCCCAGCCTTCGGGCGGTTATTTTTGTACGCGGCTGTACCCGCGGCCTATTTTTGGAACGCGGAGGCTGCTCGCAAAGTCTCGCACCATTCCGAGTCCGTAGGACTAAGTCGCCAGCCCTCCCCAACGCTATAGCCCACCCTTTTTTTGGCCATTTTTCCGCTGGACGAACTTGGCGCCCCTGCCTTCGGGAGATTATTTTTGGGCGCGGCTGTGCCCGCGGCCTATTTTTGGCACGCGGAGGCCGGTCGTAAAGTCTCGCCCCATTCCGAGTCCGTTGGACGAAGTGGGCCAGCCCCTCCCCCCAAGGCTATAGCCCACCCGTTTTTTGGCCATTTTTCCGCTGCACGAACTTGGCGCCCCGGCCTTCGGGCGGTTATTTTTGAGCACGGCTGTTCCCGCGCCCTATTTTTGGCACGCGGAGGCGGCTCGCAAAGTCTCGCCACATTCCGAGTCAGGGCTAGGAAGTGGGACAGCCCCTCCCCCCAAGGCTATAGTCCACCCATTTTTTGGCCATTTTTCCGCTGGGGGGTTTGGGCGCGCCGACGTTCGGGCGGTTATTTTTGGGCGCGGCTGTGCCCATGGCCTATTTTTGGCACGCGGAGGCCGCTCGCAAAGTCTCGCCTCATTCCGAGTCCGGCGGACTATGTTGTCCAGCCCCCCCCCCCCAAGGCTATAGCCCACCCGTTTTTTGGCCATTTTTGGCAGGACGAACTTGGCGCCCCGGACTTCGGGCGGTTATTTTTGGGCGCGGCTGTGCCCGCGGCCTATTTTTGGCACGGGAGGCCGCTCGCAAAGTCTCGCCCCATTCCGAGTCCGGCGGACGAAGTGGGCCAGCCCCTCCCACCAAGGCTATAGCCCACCCGTTTTTTGGCCATTTTTCCACTGGACGAACTTGGCGCCCCGGCCTTCGGGCGGTTATTTGTGGGCGCGGCTGTACCGACGGCCTATTTTTGGCACGCGGAGGCCGCTCGCAAAGTCTCGCCCCATTCCGAGACGGGCGGATGAAGTTGGCCAGCCCCTCCCCCCAAGGCTATAGCCCACCCTTTTTTTGGACATTTTTCCGCTGGACGAACTTGAAGCCCCGGCCTTCGGGTGGTTATTTTTGGGTGCGGCTATACCTGCGGCCTAGTTATTGCACGCGGAGGCCGTTCGCAAAGTCTCGCCCCATTCCGAGTCCGGCGGACGAAGTTGGCCAGCCCCTCCCCCCAAGGCTGTAGCCCACCCGTTTTTTGGCCATTTTTCCGCTGGACGAACTTGACGCCCCGGCCTTCGGGCGGTTATTTTTGCGCGCGGCTGTGCCCGCTGCCTAATTTTGGCACGCGGAGGCCACTCGCAAAGTTTCGCCCCATTCCGAGTCCGGCGGACGAAGTTGGCCAGCCCCTCCCCCCAAGTCTATAGCCCACCCGTTTTTTGGCCATTTTTCCGCTGGACGAACTTGGCGCCCCGGCCTTCGGGCGATTATTTTTGGGCGCGGCTGTGCCCGCTGCCTATTTTTGCCACGCGGAGGCCGCTCGCAAAGTCTCGCCCCATTCCGAGTCCGGCGGACGAAGTGGGCCAGCCCCTCCCCCCAAGCCTATAGCCCACCCATTTTTTTGCAATTTTTCCGCTGGACGAACTTGGCGCCCCGGCCTTCGGGCTGTTATTTTTGGGCGCGGCTTTGCCCGCAGCCTATTTTTGGCACACGGAGGCTGCTCGCACAGTCTCGCCCCATTCCGAGTCCGGCGGACGAAGTCGGCCAGCCCCTCCCCCCAAAGCAATAGCCCACCCATTTTTTGGCCATTTTTCCGATGGACGAACTTGGCGCCCCGGCCTTCGGGCGGTTATTTTTGGGCGCGGCTGTGTCCGTGGCCTATTTTTGGCACGCGGAGGCTGCTCGAAAAGTCTCGCCCCATTCCGAGTCTGGCGGACGAAGTCGGCCAGCCCCCCCCCCCCAAGGCTATAGCCCACCCCTTTTTTGGCCATTTTTCCGCTGGACAAACTTGGCGCCCCGGCCTTCGGACGGTTATTTTTGGGCGCGGCTGTGCCCACGGCCTATTTTATGCTCGCGGAGGTTGTTCGCAAAGTCTTACCCCATTTCAAGTCCGTCTTTGACGGCGGCCCACCCTCCCCAAGGCTATAGCCCACCTGTTTTTTGGCCATTTTTCCGCCGGACGAACTTGGCGCCCCCGGCCATCGGGAGGTTATTTTTTGGCGCGGCTGTGTCCGCGGCCTATTTTTGGCACGTGGAGGCTGCTCCCAAAGTCTCGCCCCATTCCGATTCTGGCGGACGAAGTGGGCCAGACCCTCCCCCCAAGGCTATAGCCCACCCATTTTTTGGCCATTTTTCCGCTGGACGAACTTGGCGCCCCAGCCTTCGGGCGGTTATTTTTGTACGCGGCTGTGCCCGCGGCCTATTTTTGGAACGCGGAGGCTGCTCGCAAAGTGTCGCTCCATTCCGAGTCCGGCGGACGAAGTCGGCCAGCCCCTCCCCCCAAGGCTATAGCCCACCCGTTTTTTGGCCATTTTTCCGCTGGACGAACTAGGCGCCCCGGCCTTCGGGAGATTATTTTTGGGCACGGCTGTGCCCGCGGCCTATTTTTGGCACGCGGAGGCCGGTCGTAAAGTCTCGCCCCATTCCGAGTCCGTTGGACGAAGTGGGCCAGCCCCTCCCCCCAAGGCTATAGCCCACCCGTTTTTTGGCCATTTTTCCGCTGGACGAACTTGGCGCCCCGGCCTACGGGCGGTTATTTTTGGACGCGGCTGTGCCCGCGGCCTATTTTTGGCACGCGGAGGCGGCTCGCAAAGTTTCGCCCCATTATGAGTCCGGCGGACGAAGTTGGCCAGCCCCTCCCCCCAAGGCTATTTTTCCGCTGGGGGGTTTGGGCGAGCCGACCTTCGGGCGCGGCTGTGCCCGTGGCCTATTTTTGGCACGCGGAGGCCACTCGTAAAGTCTCGCCCCATTCCGAGTCCGGCGGACGAAGTTGGCCAGCCCCTCCCCCCAAGGCTATAGCCCACCCGTTTTTTGGCCATTTTTCCGATGGACGAACTTGGCGCCCCGGCCTTCGGGCGGTTATTTTTGGGCGCGGTTTGCCCGCGGCCTATTTTTGGCACACGGAGGCTGCTCGCACAGTCTCGCCCCATTCCGAGTCCGGCGGACGAAGTCGGCCAGCCCCTCCCCCCAAAGCAATAGCCCACCCGTTTTTTGGCCATTTTTCCGATGGACGAACTTGGTGCCCCGGCCTTCGGGCGGTTATTTTTGGGCGCGACTGTGTCCGTGGCCTATTTTTGGCACGCGGAGGCCGCTCGAAAAGTCTCGCCCCATTCCGAGTCTGGCGGACGAAGTCGGCCAGCCCCCCCCCCCAAGGCTATAGCCCACCCCTTTTTTGGCCATTTTTCCGCTGGACAAACTTGGCGCCCCGGCCTTCGGACGGTTATTTTTGGGCGCGGCTGTGCCCACGGCCTATTTTATGCTCGCGGAGGCTGTTCGCAAAGTCTTACCCCATTCCGAGTCCGTCGGACGAAGTGGGCCCACCCCTCCCCCCAAGGCTATAGCCCACCCGTTTTTTGGCCATTTTTCCGCCGGACGAACTTGGCGCCCCCGGCCATCGGGAGGTTATTTTTTGGCGCGGCTGTGTCCGCGGCCTATTTTTGGCACGTGGAGGCTGCTCCCAAAGTCTCGCCCCATTCCGATTCTGGCGGACGAAGTGGGCCAGACCCTCCCCCCAAGGCTATAGCCCACCCATTTTTTGGCCATTTTTCCGCTGGACGAACTTGGCGCCCCAGCCTTCGGGCGGTTATTTTTGTACGCGGCTGTGCCCGCGGCCTATTTTTGGAACGCGGAGGCTGCTCGCAAAGTCTCGCTCCATTCCGAGTCCGGCGGACGAAGTCGGCCAGCCCCTCCCCCCAAGGCTATAGCCCACCCGTTTTTTGGCCATTTTTCCGCTGGACGAACTAGGCGCCCCGGCCTTCGGGAGATTGTTTTTGGGCGCGGCTGTGCCCGCGGCCTATTTTTGGCACGCGGAGGCCGGTCGTAAAGTCTCGCCCCATTCCGAGTCCGTTGGACGAAGTGGGCCAGCCCCTCCCCCCAAGGCTATAGCCCACCCGTTTTTTGGCCATTTTTCCGCTGGACGAACTTGGCGCCCCGGCCTTCGGGCGGTTATTTTTGAGCACGGCTGTTCCCGCGCCCTATTTTTGGCACGCGGAGGCCACTCGCAAAGTCTCGCCCCATTCCGAGTCAGGCCGACGAAGTGGGCCAGCCCCTCCCCCCAAGGCTATAGTCCACCCATTTTTTGGCCATTTTTCCGCTGGGGGGTTTGGGCGCAATGACCTTGGGGGATTATTTTTGGGTGCGGCTGTACCCGCGGCCTATTTTTAGCACACGGAGGCCGTTCGCAAAGTCTCGCCCCATTCCGAGTCCGGCGGACAAAGTTGGCCAGCCCCTCCCCCCCAAGGCTACAGCCCACCCGTTTTTTGGCCATTTTTCCGCTGGGGGGTTTGGGCGCGCCGGCCTTCGGGCGGTTATTTTTGGGCGCGGCTGTGCCCATGGCCTATTTTTGGCACGCGGAGGCCGCTCGCAAAGTCTCGCCTCATTCCGAGTCCGGCGGACGAAGTTGGCCAGCCCCTCCCCCCCAAGGCTATAGCCCACCCGTTTTTTGGCCATTTTTGGCAGGACGAACCTGGCGCCCCGGACTTCGGGCGGTTATTTTTGGGCGTGGCTGATCCTGCGGCCTATTTTTGGCACACGGAGGGCCCTCGCAAAGTCTCGCGCCATTCCGAGTCCGGCGGACGAAGTGGGCCAGCCCCACCCCCCAAGGCTATAGCCCACCCGTTTTTTGGCCATTTTTCTGCTGGGGGGTTTGGGCGCAATGACCTTGGGGGGTTATTTTTGGGTGCGACTGTGCCCGCGTCCTATTTTTGGCATGCGGAGGCCGCTCGTAAAGTCTCGCCCCATTCCGAGTCTGGCGGACAAAGTTGGCCAGCCCATCCCCCCCAAGGCTACAGCCCACCCGTTTTTTGGCCATTTTTCCGCTGGGGGGTTTGGGCGCGCCGACCTTCGGGCGGTTATTTTTGGGTGCGGCTGTGCCCATGGCCTATTTTTGGTACGCAGAGGCCGTTCGTAAAGGATCGCGCAATTCCGAGTCCGGCGGACGAAGTTGGCCAGCCCCTCCCCCCAAGGCTATAGCCCACCCGTTTTTTGGCCATTTTTGGCAGGACGAACTTGGCGCCCCGGACTTCGGGCGGTTATTTTTGGGCGTGGCTGAGCCTGCGGCCTATTTTTGGCACACGGAGGGCCCTCGCAAAGTCTCGCGCCATTCCGAGTCCGGCGGACGAAGTGGGCCAGCCCCACCCCCCAAGGCTATAGCCCACCCGTTTTTGTGGCCTGTTTCCGCTGGACGAACTTCGCGCCCCGGCCTTCGGGCGGGTATTTTTGGACGAGGCTGTACCCGTGGCCTCTTTTTGGCACAAGGAGGGCCCTCGCAAAGTCTCGCGCAATTCCGAGTGCAGCAGACGAAGTGGGGCAGCCCCACCCCCCAAGGCTATAGCCCACCCGTATTTGTGGCCTGTTTCCGCTGGACGAACTTGGTGCCCCGGCCATCGGGCGGTAATTTTTGGATGCGGCTGTGCCCGCGGTCTATTTTTGACACACCGAGGGCCCTCGCAAAGTCTCGCGCCATTCCGAGTCCGGCGGACGAAGTGGGCCAGCCCCTCCCCCCAAGGCTATAGCCCACCCGTTTTTTGGCCATTTTTCCGCTGGGCGAACTTGGCGTCCCGGCCTTTTGGTGGTTATTTTTGGGCGCGGCTGTGCCCGCGGCCTATTTTTGGCACACTGAGGCCGCTCGCAAAGTCTCGCCCCATTCCGAGTCCGGCGGACGAAGTTGGCCAGCCCCTCCCCCCAAGGTATAGCCCACCCATTTTTTGGCCGTTTTTCCGCTTGGCGAACTTGGCGCCCCAGCCTTCTGGTGGTTATTTTTGGGCGCGGCTGTGCCCGCGGCCTATTTTTGGCACGCCGAGGCTGCTCGCAAAGTCTCGGCCCATTCCGAGTCCGGCGGACGAAGTTGGCCAGCCCCTCCCCCCAAGGCTATAGCCCACCCGTTTTTTGGCCATTTTTCCGCCGGACGAACTTGGCGCCCCCGGCCATCGGGAGGTTATTTTTTGGCGCGGCTGTGTCCGCGGCCTATTTTTGGCACGCGGAGGCTGCTCCCAAAGTCTCGCCCCATTCCGATTCTGGCGGACGAAGTGGGCCAGCCCCTCCCCCCAAGGCTATAGCCCACCCATTTTTTGGCCATTTTTCCGCTGGACGAACTTGGCGCCCCGGCCTTCGGGCGGTTATTTTTGGGCGCGGCTGTGCCCGCGGCCTATTTTTGGCACGCCGAGGCTGCTCGCAAAGTCTCGGCCCATTCCGAGTCCGGCGGACGAAGTTGGCCAGCCCCTCCCCCCAAGGCTATAGCCCACCCGTTTTTTGGCCATTTTTCCGCAGGACGAACTTGGCGTCCCGGCCTTCGGGCGGTTATTTTTGGGCGCGGCTGAGCCTGCGGCCTATTTTTGGCACACGGAGGGCCCTCGCAAAGTCTCGCGCCATTCCGAGTCCGGCGGACGAAGTGGGCCAGCCCCTCCCCACAAGGCTATAGCCCACCCGTTTTTTGGCCATTTTTCCGCTGGGCGAACTTGGCGCCCCGGCCTTTTGGTGGTTATTTTTGGGCGCGGCTGTGCCTGCGGCCTATTTTTGGCACACGGAGGGCCCTCGCAAAGTCTCGAGCCATTCCGAGTCCGGCGGACGAAGTGGGCCAACCCCACCCCCCAAGGATATAACCCACCCGTTTTTGTGGCCTGTTTCCGCTGGACGAACTTCGCGCCCCGGCCTTCGGGCGGGTATTTTTGGGCGCGGCTGTGCCTGTGTCCTCTTTTTGACACAAGGAGGGCCCTCGCAAAGTCTCGCCCCATTCCGAGTCCGGCGGACGAAGTCGGCCAGCCCCACTCCCCAAGGCTATAGCTCACCTGTTTTTGTGGCCTGTTTCCGCTGGACGAACTTGGTGCCCCGGCCATCGGGCGGTAATTTTTGGATGCGGCTGTGCCCACGGACTATTTTTGGCACACGGAGGCCCCTCGGAAAATCTCGCCTCATTCCGAGACCGGCGGACAAAGTCGGCCAGCCCCACCCCCCAAGGCTATAGCCCACCCGTTTTTGTGGCCTTTTTCCGCTGGACGAACATGGCGCCCCGGCCTTCGGGCAGTTAATTTTGGGTGCGGCTGTGCCCGCGGTCTATTTTTGACACACGGAGGGGCCTCACAAAGTCTCGTGCCATTCCGAGTCCGGCGGACGAAGTCGGCCGGCCCCACCCCCCAAGGCTATAGCCCACCCGTTTTTGTGGCCTTTTTCCGCTGGACGAACTTCGCGCCCCGGCCTTCGGGCGGTTATTTTTTGTCGCGGCTGTGCCCGCGGCCTATTTTTGGCACTCGGAGGCCCCTCACAAAGTCTCGCGCCCTTCCGAGTCCGGCGGACGAACTTGGCCAACCCCACCCCCCAAGGCTATAGCCCACCCGTTTTTGTGGCCTTTTTCCGCTGGACGAACTTGGCGCCCCAGCCTTCGGGCGGGTATTTTTGGGCGCGGCTGTGTCCACGGCCTATTTTTGGCACACGGAGGGGCCTCGCAAAGTCTCACGCCTTTCCGAGTCCGGCGGACGAAGTTGGCCAGCCCCACCCCCCAAGGCTATAGCCCACCCGTTCTTGTGGCCTTTTTCTGCTGGACGAACTTGGTGCCCCGGCCTTCGGGCGGGTATTTTTGGGCGCGGCTGTCCCCACGGCCTATTTTTGGCACACGGAGGACCCTTGTAAAGTCTTGTGCCATTCCGAGTCCGGCGGACGAAGTTGGCCAGCCCCAGCCCCCAAGGCTATTGCCCACCCGTTTTTGTGGCCTTTTTCCGCTGGACCAACTTGGCGCCCCGGCCTTCGGGCGGTTATTTTTGGGAGTGGCTGTGCCCGCGGCCTATTTTTGGCACACGGAGGCCATTCGCAAAGTCTCGCGCCATTCCGAGTCCGGCGGACGAAGTTGGCCAGCCCCACCCTCCGAGGCTATAGCCCGCCCGTTTTTGTGGCCTTTTTCCGCTAGACGAACATGGCGACCCGGCCTTCGTGCAGTTATTTTTGGGCGCGGCTGCGTCGGCGGCCTAATTTTGGCACACGGAGGCCCCTCGCAAAGTCTCGCGCCATTCCGAGTCCGGCGGAAGAAGTTGGCCAGCCCGACCCCCAAGGCTATAGCCCACCCGTTTTTGTGGCCTTTTTCTGCTGGACGAACTTGGCGCCCCGGCCTTCAGGCGGTTATTTTTCAGCCAGGCTACGTCCGTGGACTATTTTTGGCACAGGGAGGCCCCTCGCAAAGTCTCGCGCCATTCCGAGTCCGGCGGACGAAGTTGGCCAGCCCCACCCCCCAAGGCTATAGCCCACCCGTTTTTGTGGCCTTTTTCCGCAGGACGGAATTGGCGCCCCGGCCTTCGGGTGGTTATTTTTGGGTTCGGCTGTGCCTGCGGCCTATTTTTTGCACACGGAGGACCCTCGTAAAGTCTCGTGCCATTCCGAGCCCGGCGGACGAAGTTGGCCAGCCCCACCCCCCAAGGCTATTGCCCACCCGTTTTTGTGGCCTTTTTCCGCTGGACGAACTTGGCGCCCCGGCCTTCGGGCGGTTATTTTTGGGTGCGGCTGTGCCCACGGCCTATTTTTGGCACACGGAGGCCCCTCGCAAAGTCTCGCGCCATTCCGAGTCCGGCGGATGAAGTTGGCCAGCCCCCCCCCCCCCCCCGAGGCTATAGCCCGCCCGTTTTTGTGGCCTTTTTCCGCTAGACGAACATGGCGACCCGGCCTTCGTGCAGTTAATTTTGGGCGCGGCTGTGCCGGCGGCCTAATTTTGGCACACGGAGGGGCCTCGCAAAGTCTCGCGCCATTCCGAGTCCGGCGGACGAAGTGGGCCAGCCCCACCCCCCAAGGCTATAGCCCACCCGTTTTTGTGGCCTTTTTCCGCTGGACGAACTTGGCGCCCCGGCCTTCGAGCGGGTATTTTTGGGCGCGGCTGTCCCGGCGGCCTATTTTTGGCACACGGAGGTACCTCGCAAAGTCTCGCGTCATTCCGAGTCCGGCGGACGAAGTTGGCCAGCCCGACCCCCCAAGGCTATAGCCCACCCGTTTTTGTGGCCTTTTTCCGCTGGACGAACTTGGCGCCCCGGCCTTCAGGCGGTTATTTTTCGGCGCGGCTACATCCGTGGACTATTTTTGGCACAGGGAGGCCCCTCGCAAAGTCTCGCCCCATTCCGAGTCCGGCGGACGAAATTGGCCAGCCCCACCCCCCAAGGCTATAGCCCACCCGTTTTTGTGGCCATTTTCCGCAGGACGGACTTGGCACCCCGGCCTTCGGGTGGTTATTTTTGGGTGCGGCTGTGCCTGCAGCCTATTTTTTGCACACGGAGGACCCTCGTAAAGTCTCGTGCCATTCCGAGTCCGGCGGACGAAGTTGGCCAGCCCCACCCCCCAAGGCTAGTGCCCACCCGTTTTTGTGGCCTTTTTACGCTGGTCGAACTTGGCGCCCCGGCCTTCGGGCGGTTATTTTTGGGCGCGGCTGTGCCCGCGGCCTATTTTTGGCACATGGAGGCCCCTCGCAAAGTCTCGCGCCATTCTGAGTCCGGCGGACGAAGTTGGCCAGCCCCACCCCCCAAGGCTATAACCCACCCGTTTTTGTGGCCTTTTTCCGCTGGACGAACTTGGCGCCCCGGCCTTCGGGCGGGTATTTTTGGCCGCGGTTGTGTTCGCGCCTATTTTTGGCACACGTAGGGGCCTCGCAAAGTCTCGCGCCATTCCGAGACCGGCGGACGAAGTTGGCCAGCCCCACCCCCCAAGGCTATAGCCCACCCGTTCTTGTGGCCTTTTTCCGCTGGTCGAACTTGGCGCCCCGGCCTTCGGGCGGTTATTTTTGGGCGCGGCGGTGCCCGTGGCCTATTTTTGGCACATTGAGGCCCCTCGTAAAGTCTTGCGCCATTCCGAGTCCGGCGGACGTAGTGGGCCAGCCTCACCCCCCAAGGCTATTGCCCACCCGTTTTTGTGGCCTTTTTCCGCTGGACGAACTTGGCGCCCCGGCCTTCGGGCGGGTATTTTTGGGCGCGGCTGTGTCCGCAGCCTATTTTTGGCACACGGAGGGGCCTCGTAAAGTCTCGCCCCATTCCGAGTCCGGCGGACGAAGTTGGCCAGCCCCACCCCCCAAGGCTATAGCCCACCCGTTCTTGTGGCCTTTTTCTGCTGGACGAACTTGGCGCCCCGGCCTTCGGGCGTGTATTTTTGGGCGCGGCTGTCCCCGCGGCCTATTTTGGGCACACGGAGGTACCTCGCAAAGTCTCGCGTCATTCCGAGTCCGGCGGACGAAGTTGGCCAGCCCGACCCCCCAAGGCTATAGCCCACCCGTTTTTGTGGCCTTTTTCCGCTGGACGAACTTGGCGCCCCGGCCTTCAGGCGGTTATTTTTTGGCGCGGCTACGTCCGTGGACTATTTTGGCACAGGGAGGCCCCTTACAAAGTCTCGCCCCATTCCGAGTCCGGCGGACGAAATTGGCCAGCCCCACCCCCCAAGGCTATAGCCCACCCGTTTTTGTGGCCTTTTTCCGCAGGACGGACTTGGCACCCCGGCCTTCTGGTGGTTATTTTTGGGTACGGCTGTGCCTGCAGCCTATTTTTTGCACACGGAGGACCCTCGTAAAGTCTCGTGCCATTCCGAGTCCGGCGGACGAAGTTGGCCAGCCCCACCCCCCAAGGCTAGTGCCCACCCGTTTTTGTGGCCTTTTTCCGCTGGTCGAACTTGGCGCCCCGGCCTTCGGGCGGTTATTTTTGGGCGCGGCTGTGGTCGCGGCCTATTTTTGGCACATGGAGGCCCCTCGCAAAGTCTCGTGCCATTCCGAGTCCGGCGGACGAAGTTGGCCAGCCCCACCCCCCAAGGCTATAGCCCACCCGTTTTTGTGGCCTTTTTCCGCTGGACGAACTTGGCGCCCCGGCCTTCGGGCGGGTATTTTTGGGCGCGGCTGTGTCCGCGGCCTATTTTTGGCACACGGAGGGGCCTCGTAAAGTCTCGCGCCATTCCGAGTCCGGCGGACGAAGTTGGCCAGCCCCACCCCCCAAGGCTATAGCCCACCCGTTCTTGTGGCCTTTTTCTGCTGGACGAACTTGGCGCCCCGGCCTTCGGGCATGTATTTTTGAGCGCGGCTGTCCCCGTGGCCTATTTTGGGCACACGGAGGTACCTCGCAAAGTCTCGCGTCATTCCGAGTCCGGCGGACGAAGTTGGCCAGCCCGACCCCCCAAGGCTATAGCCCACCCGTTTTTGTGGCCTTTTTCCGCTGGACGAACTTGGCGCCCCGGCCTTCAGGCGGTTATTTTTTGGCGCGGCTACGTCCGTGGACTATTTTTGGCACAGGGAGGCCCCTCACAAAGTCTCGCCCCATTCCGAGTCCGGCGGACGAAATTGGCCAGCCCCACCCCCCAAGGCTATAGCCCACCCGTTTTTGTGGCCTTTTTCCGCAGGACGGACTTGGCACCCCGGCCTTCTGGTGGTTATTTTTGGGTGCGGCTGTGCCTGCAGCCTATTTTTTGCACACGGAGGACCCTCGTAAAGTCTCGTGCCATTCCGAGTCCGGCGGACGAAGTTGGACAGGCCCACCCCCCAAGGCTAGTGCCCACCCGTTTTTGTGGCCTTTTTCCGCTGGTCGAACTTGGCGCCCCGGCCTTCGGGCGGTTATTTTTGGGCGCGGCTGTGGCCGCGGCCTATTTTTGGCACATGGAGGCCCCTCGCAAAGTCTCGCGCCATTCCGAGTCCGGCGGACGAAGTTGGCCAGCCCCACCCCCCAAGGCTGTAGCCCACCCGTTTTTGTGGCCTTTATCCGCTGGACGAACTTGGCGCCCCGGCCTTCGGGCGGTTATTTTTTGTCATGGCTGTGCACGTGGCCTATTTTTGGCACTCGGAGGCCCCTCACAAACTCTCGCGCCATTCCGAGTCCGGCGGACGAAGTCGGCCAGCCCCACCCCCCAAGGCTATAGCCCACCCGTTTTTGTGGCCTTTTTCCGCAGGACGGACTTGGCACCCCGGCCTTCTGGTGGTTATTTTTGGGTGCGGCTGTGCCTGCAGCCTATTTTTTGCACACGGAGGACCCTCGTAAAGTCTCGTGCCATTCCGAGTCCGGCGGACGAAGTTGGACAGGCCCACCCCCCAAGGCTAGTGCCCACCCGTTTTTGTGGCCTTTTTCCGCTGGTCGAACTTGGCGCCCCGGACTTCGGGCGGGTATTTTTGGGCTCGGCTGCCCCCGCGGCCTTTTTTTGGCACACGGATGTGCCTCGCAAAGTCTCGCGTTATTCCGAGTCCGGCGGAAGAAGTGGGCCAGCCCGACCCCCCAAGGCTATAGCCCACCCGTTTTTGTGGCCTTTTTCCGCTGGACGAACTTAGCGCCCCGGCCTTTGGGCGGGTATTTGTGGGCGCGGCTGTGCCCGCGGCCTATTTTTGGCACACGGAGGTGCCTCGGAAAGTCTCGCGCCATTCCGAGTCCGGCGGACGAAGTTGGCCAGCCCCACCCCCCAAGGCTATAGCCCGCCCGTTTTTGTGGCCTTTTTCTGCTGGACGAACTTGGCGCCCCGGCCTTCGGGCGGTTATTTTTGGCCGCGGCTGTGCCCGTAGCCTATTTTGGTCACACGCAGGCCCCTCGCAAAGTCTCATGCCATTCCGAGTCCGGCGGACGAAGTTGGCCAGCCCCACCCCCCAAGGCTATAGCCCACCCGTTTTTTTGGCCATTTTTCCGCTGGGCGAACTTGGCCCCCCGGCCTTCGGGCGGTTATTTTTGGGCGCGGCTGTGCCCGCGGCCTATTTTTGGCACGCGGAGGCCGCTCGCAAAGTCTCGCCCCATTCCGAGTCCGGCGGACGAAGTGGGCCGGCCCCTCCCCCCAAGGCTATAGCCCACCCGTTTTTTGGCCATTTTTCCGCTGGACGAACTTGGCGCCCCGGCCTTCGGGCGGTTATTTTTGGGCGCGGCTGTGCCCGCGGCCTATTTTTGGCACGTGGAGGCTGCTTGCAATGTCTCGCCCCATTCCGAGTCCTGCGGACGAAGTCGGCAGCCCCTCCCCCCAAGGCTATAGCCCACCCGTTTTTTGGCCATTTTTCCGCTGGTCGAACGTGGCGCCCTGGCCTTTGGGCGGTTATTTTTGGGCGCGGCTGTGCCCATGGCTTATTTTTGGTACGCGGAGGCCGTTCGCAAAGTCTCACCCCATTCCGAGTCCAGCGGACGAAGTTGGCCAGCCCCTCCCCCCAAGGCTATAGCCCACCTGTTTCTTGGCCATTTTTCCGCTGGACGAACTTGGCACCCCGGCCTTCGGGCGGTTATTTTTTGGCGCGGCTGTGCCCGCGGCCTATTTTTGGCACGCGGAGGCCGCTTGCAAAGTCTCGCACTATTCCGAGTCCGGCGGACGAAGTTGGCAGCCCCTCCTCCCAAGGCTATACCAACCCATTTTTTGGCCATTTTTCCGCTGGAGGGTTGGGCGCGCCGACCATCGGGGGGTTATTTTTGGGCGCGGCTGTGTTCGTGGCCAATTTTTGGTACGCGGAGGCCGCTCGCAAAGTCTCGCCCCATTCCGAGTCCGGCGGACGACGTGGGCCGGCCCCTCCCCCCAAGGCTATAGCCCACCCGTTTTTTGGCCATTTTTCCGCTGGACGAACTTGGCCCCCCGGCCTTCGGGCAGTTATTTTTGGGCGCGGCTCTCCCCGTGGCCAATTTTTGGCACGCGGAGGCCGCTCGCAAAGTCTCACCCCATTCCGAGTCCGGCGGACGAAGTAGGCCAGCCCCTCCCCCCAAGGCTATAGCCCACCCCTTTTTTGGCCATTTTTCCGCTGGACGAACTTGGCGCCCCGATCTTCGGGCAGTTATGATTGGGCGCGGCTGTGCCCGCGGCCTATTTTTAGCACACGGAGGCCGCTCGCAAAGTCTCGCCCCATTCCGAGTCTGGCGGACGAAGTTGGCAGCCCCTCCCCCCAAGGCTATAGCCCACCCGTTTTTTGGCCATTTTTCCGCTGGTCGAACGTGGCGCCCCGGCCTTTGGGCGGTTATTTTTGGGCGTGGCTGTGCCCCCGGCCTATTTTTGGCACGCGGTGGCCGCTCGCAAAGTCTCGCCCCATTCCGAGTCTGGCGGACGAAGTTGGCCAGCCCCTCCCCCCAAGGCTATAGCCCACCCTCTTTTCTGGCCTTTTTCCGCAGGACGAACTTGGCGCCCCGGCCTTCGGGCAGTTATTTTTGGGCGCGGCTGTGCCCGAGGCCTATTTTCGGCACACGTAGGCCTCTCGAAAAGTATCGCACCATTCCGAGTCCGGCGGACGAAATTGGCAAGCCCCACCCCCCAAGGCTATAGCCCACCCGTTTTTGTGGCCTTTTTCCGCGGTACGAACGCGGCGCCCGGCCTTCGGGAGGTTATTTTTGGGCGCGGCTGTGCCTGGGCCTATTTTGGCACACGGAGACCGCTCGCAAAGTCTCGCGCCATTCCGAGTCCGGCGGACGAAGTTGGCCAGCCCCACCCCCCAAGGCTATAGCCCACCCGTTTTTGTGGCCTTTTTTCGGCGGACGAACTTGGCTCCCCCGCCTTCGGGCGGTTATTTTTTGGCGCGGCTGTGCCCGGTGCCTATTTTTTGCACACGGAGGCCGTTCACAAAGTCTCGCGCCATTCCGAGTCCGGCGGACGTAGTTGGCCAGCCCCACCCCCCAAGGCTATAGCCCACCCGTTTTTGTGGCCCTTTTCTGCTGGACGAACTTGGCGCCCCGGCCTTCGGGCGGTTATTTTTGGGCGCGGCTGTGCCCGGGGCCTATTTTTGGTACACGGAGGCCGCTCGCAAAGTCTCGCGCCATTCCGAGTCCGGCGGACGAAGTTGGCCAGCCCCACCCCCCAAGGCTATAGCCCACCCGTTTTTGTGGCCTTTTTCCGCTGGACGAACTTGGCGCCCCGGCCTTCGGGCGGTTATTTTGAGGCACGGCTGTGCCCGCGGCCTATTTTTGGCACACGGAGGCCGTTCGCAAAGTCTCGCGCCATTCCGAGTCCGGCGGGCGAAGTTGGCCAGCCCCACCCCCCAAGGCTATAGCCCACCCGTTTTTGTGGCCCTTTTCTGCTGGACGAACTTGGCGCCCCGGCCTTCGGGCGGTTATTTTTGGGCGCGGCTGTGCCCGGGGCCTATTTTTGGTACACGGAGGCCGCTCGAAAAGTCACGCGCCATTCCGAGTCCGGCGGACGAAGTAGGCCAGCCCCACCCCCCAAGGCTATAGCCCACCCGTTTTTGTGGCCCTTTTCTGCTGGACGAACTTGGCGCCCCGGCCTTCGGGCGGTTATTTTTGGGGGTGGCTGTGCCCGGGACCTATTTTTGGCACACAGAGGCCGCTCGTAAAGTCCCGCGCCATTCCGAGTCCGGCGGACGAAGTCGGCCAGCCCCACCCCCCAAGGCTATAGCCCACCCGTTTTTGTGGCCCTTTTCTGCTGGACGAACTTGGCGCCCCGGCCTTCGGGCGGTTATTTTTGGGCGCGGCTGTGCCCGGGGCCTATTTTTGGTACACGGAGGCCGCTCGCAAAGTCTCGCGCCATTCCGAGTCCGCGGACGAAGTTGGCCAGCCCCACCCCAAGGCTATAGCCCACCCGTTTTTTGGCCATTTTTCCGTTCGACGAACTTGACGCCCTGGCCTTCGGGCGGTTATTTTTGGGGGTGGCTGTGCCGGCGGCCTATTTTTGGCACACATAGGCCGCTCGCAAAGTATCGCCCCATTCCGAGTCTGGCGGACGAAGTGGGCCAGCCCCTCCCCCCAAGGCTGTAGCCCACCCGTTTTTGTGGCCTTTTTCCGCTGGACGAACTTGGCGCCCCGGCCTTCGGGTGGTTATTTTGAGGCACGGCTGTGCCCGTGGCCTATTTTTTGCACACGGAGGCCGTTCGCAAAGTCTCGGGCCATTCCGAATCCGGCGGACGAAGTGGTCCTGCCCCACCACCCAAGGCTATAGCCCACCCGTTTTTGTGGCCTTTTTCCGCTGGACGAACTTGGCGCCACGGCCTTCGGGCGGTTATTTTTGGGCGCGGCTGTGCCCGGGGCCTATTTTTGGCACACGGAAGCCGCTCGAAAAGTCTCGCGCCATTCCGAGTCCGGCGGACGAAGTTGTCAGCCCCACCCCCCAAGGCTATAGCCCACCCGTTTTTGTGGCCTTTTTCCGCTGGACGAACTTGGCGCCTCAGCCTTCGGGCGGTTATTTTTGGGCGCGGCTGTGCCCGGGGCCTATTTTTGGCACACGGAGGCCGCTCGCAAAGTCTCGCGCCATTCCGAGTCCGGCGGACGAAGTTGGCCAGCCCCACCCCCCAAGGCTATAGCCCACCCGTTTTTGTGGCCCTTTTCTGCTGGACGAACTTGGCGCCCCGGCCTTCGGGCGGTTATTTTTGGGCGCGGCTGTGCCCGGGGCCTATTTTTGGTACACGGAGGCCGCTCGCAAAGTCTCGCGCCATTCCGAGTCCGGCGGACGAAGTTGGCCAGCCCCACCCCCCAAGGCTATAGCCCACCCGTTTTTGTGGCCTTTTTCCGCTGGACGAACTTGGCGCCACGGCCTTCGTGCGGTTATTTTTGGGCGCGGCTGTGCCCGGGGCCTATTTTTGGCACACGGAAGCCGCTCAAAAAGTCTCGCGCCATTCCGAGTCCGGCGGACGAAGTTCTCAGCCCCACCCCCCAAGGCTATAGCCCACCCGTTTTTGTGGCCTTTTTCCGCTGGACGAACTTGGCGCCTCAGCCTTCGGGCGTTTATTTTTGGGCGCGGCTGTGCCCGGAGCCTATTTTTGGCACACGGAGGCCGCTCGCAAAGTCTCGCGCCATTCCGAGTCCGGCGGACGAAGTTGGCCAGCCCCACCCCCCAAGGCTATAGCCCACCCGTTTTTGTGGCCCTTTTCTGCTGGACGAACTTGGCGCCCCGGCCTTCGGGCGGTTATTTTTGGGCGCGGCTGTGCCCGGGGCCTATTTTTGGTACACGGAGGCCGCTCGCAAAGTCTCGCGCCATTCCGAGTCCGGCGGACGAAGTTGGCCAGCCCCACCCCCCAAGGCTATAGCCCACCCGTTTTTTGGCCATTTTTCCGCTGGACGAACTTGGCGCCCGGCCTTCGGGCGGTTATTTTGGGGGTGGCTGTGCCGGGACCTATTTTTGGCACACATAGGCCGCTCAAAGTCCCGCGCCATTCCGAGTCCGGTGGA
Source organism: Citrus sp. QX-2021 (assembly GCA_030444885.1). Classification (NCBI taxonomy): domain Eukaryota; kingdom Viridiplantae; phylum Streptophyta; class Magnoliopsida; order Sapindales; family Rutaceae; genus Citrus; species Citrus sp. QX-2021. The sequence goes on along the minus strand of JAUJEF010000268.1, from coordinate 112,266 downwards.
CGAAGTCGGCAAGCCCCACCCCCCAAGGCTATAGCCCACCCGTTTTTGTGGCCTTTTTCCGCTGGACGAACTTGGCGCCCCGGCCTTCGGGTGGTTATTTTGAGGCACGGCTGTGCCCGCGGCCTATTTTTGGCACACGGAGGCCGTTCGCAAAGTTTCGGGCCATTCCGAATCCGGCGGACGAAGTGGTCCTGCCCCACCACCCAAGGCTATAGCCCACCCGTTTTTGTGGCCTTTTTCCGCTGGACGAACTTGGCGCCACGGCCTTCGGGCGGTTATTTTGAGGTACGGCTGTGCCCGGGGCCTATTTTTGGCACACGGAGGCCGTTCGCAAAGTCTCGCGCCATTCCAAGTCCGGCGGACGAAGTTGGCCACCCCCTCCCCCCAAGGCTATAGCCCACCCGTTTTTTGGCCATTTTTCCGCTGGACGAACTTGGCGCCCCGATCTTCGGGCAGTTATGATTGGGCGCGGCTGTGCCCGCGGCCTATTTTTAGCACACGGAGGCCGCTCGCAAAGTCTCGCCCCATTCCGAGTCTGGCGGACGAAGTTGGCAGCCCCTCCCCCCAAGGCTATAGCCCACCCGTTTTTTGGCCATTTTTCCGCTGGTCGAACGTGGCGCCCCGGCCTTTGGGCTGTTATGTTTGGGCGTGGCTGTGCCCCCGGCCTATTTTTGGCACGCGGTGGCCGCTCGCAAAGTCTCGCCCCATTCCGAGTCTGGCAGCGGACGGTTGGCCAGCCCCTCCCCCCAAGGCTATAGCCCACCCTCTTTTCTGGCCTTTTTCCGCAGGACGAACTTGGCGCCCCGGCCTTCGGGCAGTTATTTTTGGGCGCGGCTGTGCCCGAGGCCTATTTTCGGCACACGTAGGCCTCTCGAAAAGTATCGCACCATTCCGAGTCCGGCGGACGAAATTGGCAAGCCCCACCCCCCAAGGCTATAGCCCACCCGTTTTTGTGGCCTTTTTCCGCTGGACGAACTTGGCGCCCCGGCCTTCGGGAGGTTATTTTTGGGCGCGGCTGTGCCCGGGGCCTATTTTTGGCACACGGAGACCGCTCGCAAAGTCTCGCGCCATTCCGAGTCCGGCGGACGAAGTTGGCCAGCCCCACCCCCCAAGGCTATAGCCCACCCGTTTTTGTGGCCTTTTTTCGGCGGACGAACTTGGCGCCCCCGCCTTCGGGCGGTTATTTTTTGGCGCGGCTGTGCCCGGTGCCTATTTTTTGCACACGGAGGCCGTTCACAAAGTCTCGCGCCATTCCGAGTCCGGCGGACGTAGTTGGCCAGCCCCACCCCCCAAGGCTATAGCCCACCCGTTTTTGTGGCCTTTTTCCGCAGGACGAACTTGGCGCCCCGGCCTTCGGGTGGTTATTTTGAGGCACGGCTGTGCCCGCGGCCTATTTTTGGCACACGGAGGCCGTTCGCAAAGTCTCGGGCCATTCCGAATCCGGCGGACAAAGTGGTCCTGCCCCACCACCCAAGGCTATAGCCCACCCGTTTTTGTGGCCATTTTCAGCTGGACGAACTTGGCGCCACGGCCTTCGGGCGGTTATTTTTAGGCACGGCTGTGCTCGGGTCCTATTTTTGGCACACGGAGGCCGTTCGCAAAGTCTCGCGCCATTCCGAGTCCGGCGGGCGAAGTTGGCCAGCCCCACCCCCCAAGGCTATAGCCCACCCGTTTTTGTGGCCCTTTTCTGCTGGACGAACTTGGCGCCCCGGCCTTCGGGCGGTTATTTTTGGGCGCGGCTGTGCCCGGGGCCTATTTTTGGTACACGGAGGCCGCTCGCAAAGTCTCGCGCCATTCCGAGTCCGGCGGACGAAGTGGGCCAGCCCCACCCCCCAAGGCTATAGCCCACCCGTTTTTGTGGCCTTTTTCCGCTGGACGAACTTGGCGCCCCGGCCTTCGGGCGGTTATTTTTGGGCGCGGCTGTGCCCGGGGCCTATTTTTGGCACACGGAGACCGCTCCCAAAGTCTCGCGCCATTCCGAGTCCGCGGACAGTTGGCCAGCCCCACCCCCCAAGGCTATAGCCCACCCGTTTTTGTGGCCTTTTTTCGGCGGACGAACTTGGCGCCCCCGCCTTCGGGCGGTTTTTTTTTGGCGCGGCTGTGCCCGGTGCCTATTTTTTGCACACGGAGGCCGTTCACAAAGTCTCGCGCCATTCCGAGTCCGGCGGACGTAGTGGGCCAGCCCCACCCCCCAAGGCTATAGCCCACCCGTTTTTGTGGCCTTTTTCCGCTGGACGAACTTGGCGCCCCGGCCTTCGGGTGGTTATTTTGAGGCACGGCTGTGCCGGCGGCCTATTTTTGGCACACGGAGGCCGTTCGCAAAGTCTCGGGCCATTCCGAATCCGGCGGACGAAGTGGTCCTGCCCCACCACCCAAGGCTATAGCCCACCCGTTTTTGTGGCCTTTTTCCGCTGGACGAACTTGGCGCCACGGCCTTCGGGCGGTTATTTTGAGGCACGGCTGTGCCCGCGGCCTATTTTTGGCACACGGAGGCCGTTCGCAAAGTCTCGCGCCATTCCGAGTCCGGCGGGCGTAGTGGGCCAGCCCCACCCCCCAAGGCTATAGCCCACCCGTTTTTGTGGCCTTTTTCCGCTGGACGAACTTGGCGCCCCGGCCTTCGGGTGGTTATTTTGAGGCACGGCTGTGCCGGCGGCCTATTTTTGGCACACGGAGGCCGTTCGCAAAGTCTCGGGCCATTCCGAATCCGGCGGACGAAGTGGTCCTGCCCCACCACCCAAGGCTATAGCCCACCCGTTTTTGTGGCCTTTTTCCGCTGGACGAACTTGGCGCCACGGCCTTCGGGCGGTTATTTTGAGGCACGGCTGTGCCCGCGGCCTATTTTTGGCACACGGAGGCCGTTCGCAAAGTCTCGCGCCATTCCGAGTCCGGCGGGCGAAGTTGGCCAGCCCCACCCCCCAAGGCTATAGCCCACCCGTTTTTGTGGCCCTTTTCTGCTGGACGAACTTGGCGCCCCGGCCTTCGGGCGGTTATTTTTGGGCGCAGCTGTGCCCGGGGCCTATTTTTGGTACACGGAGGCCGCTCGCAAAGTCTCACGCCATTCCGAGTCCGGCGGACGAAGTTGGCCAGCCCCACCCCCCAAGGCTATAGCCCACCCGTTTTTGTGGCCTTTTTCCGCTGGACGAACTTGGCGCCCCGGCCTTCGGGCGGTTATTTTTGGGGGTGGCTGTGCCCGGGACCTATTTTTGGCACACAGAGGCCGCTCGTAAAGTCCCGCGCCATTCCGAGTCCGGCGGACGAAGTCGGCCAGCCCCACCCCCCAAGGCTATAGCCCACCCGTTTTTGTGGCCTTTTTCCGCTGGACGAACTTGGCGCCCCGGCCTTCGGGTGGTTATTTTGAGGCACGGCTGTGCCCGCGGCCTATTTTTGGCACACGGAGGCCGTTCGCAAAGTCTCGGGCCATTCCGAATCCGGCGGACGAAGTGGTCCTGCCCCACCACCCAAGGCTATAGCCCACCCGTTTTTGTGGCCTTTTTCCGCTGGACGAACTTGGCGCCACGGCCTTCGGGCGGTTATTTTGAGGCACGGCTGTGCCCGCGGCCTATTTTTGGCACACGGAGGCCGTTCGCAAAGTCTCGCGCCATTCCGAGTCCGGCGGGCGAAGTTGGCCAGCCCCACCCCCCAAGGCTATAGCCCACCCGTTTTTGTGGCCCTTTTCTGCTGGACGAACTTGGCGCCCCGGCCTTCGGGCGGTTATTTTTGGGCGCGGCTGTGCCCGGGGCCTATTTTTGGTACACGGAGGCCGCTCGCAAAGTCTCGCGCCATTCCGAGTCCGGCGGACGAAGTTGGCCAGCCCCACCCCCCAAGGCTATAGCCCACCCGTTTTTGTGGCCTTTTTCCGCTGGACGAACTTGGCGCCCCGGCCTTCGGGCGGTTATTTTTGGGGGTGGCTGTGCCCGGGACCTATTTTTGGCACACAGAGGCCGCTCGTAAAGTCCCGCGCCATTCCGAGTCCGGCGGACGAAGTCGGCCAGCCCCACCCCCCAAGGCTATAGCCCACCCGTTTTTGTCGCCCTTTTCTGCTGGACGAACTTGGCGCCCCGGCCTTCGGGCAGTTATTTTTGGGCGCGGCTGTGCCCGGGGCCTATTTTTGGTACACGGAGGCCGCTCGCAAAGTCTCGCGCCATTCCGAGTCCGGCGGACGAAGTTGGCCAGCCCCACCCCCCAAGGCTATAGCCCACCCGTTTTTGTGGCCTTTTTCCACTGGACGAACTTGGCGCCCCGGCCTTCGGGCGGTTATTTTTGGGGGTGGCTGTGCCCGGGACCTATTTTTGGCACACAGAGGCCGCTCGTAAAGTCCCGCGCCATTCCGAGTCCGGCGGACGAAGTCGGCCAGCCCCACCCCCCAAGGCTATAGCCCACCCGTTTTTGTGGCCTTTTTCCGCTGGACGAACTTGGCGCCCCGGCCTTCGGGTGGTTATTTTGAGGCACGGCTGTGCCCGCGGCCTATTTTTTGCACACGGAGGCCGTTCACAAAGTCTCGGGCCATTCCGAATCCGGCGGACGAAGTGGTCCTGCCCCACCACCCAAGGCTATAGCCCACCCGTTTTTGTGGCCTTTTTCCGCTGGACGAACTTGGCGCCACGGCCTTCAGGCGGTTATTTTTGGGCGCGGCTGTGCCCGGGGCCTATTTTTGGCACACGGAAGCCGCTCGAAAAGTCTCGCGCCATTCCGAGTCCGGCGGACGAAGTTGTCAGCCCCACCCCCCAAGGCTATAGCCCACCCGTTTTTGTGCCCTTTTTCCGCTGGACGAACTTGGCGCCTCAGCCTTCGGGCGTTTATTTTTGGGCGCGGCTGTGCCCGGGGCCTATTTTTGGCACACGGAGGCCGCTCGCAAAGTCTCGCGCCATTCCGAGTCCGGCGGACGAAGTTGGCCAGCCCCACCCCCCAAGGCTATAGCCCACCCGTTTTTGTGGCCCTTTTCTGCTGGACGAACTTGGCGCCCCGGCCTTCGGGCGGTTATTTTTGGGCGCGGCTGTGCCCGGGGCCTATTTTTGGGACACGGAGGCCGCTCGCAAAGTCTCGCGCCATTCCGAGTCCCGCGGACGAAGTTGGCCAGCCCCACCCCCCAAGGCTATAGCCCACCCGTTTTTGTGGCCTTTTTCCGCTGGACGAACTTGGCGCCCCGGCCTTCGGGCGGTTATTTTTGGGCGCGGCTGTGCCCGGGGCCTATTTTTGGCACACGGAAGCCGCTCGAAAAGTCTCGCGCCATTCCGAGTCCGGCGGACGAAGTTGTCAGCCCCACCCCCCAAGGCTATAGCCCACCCGTTTTTGTGGCCTTTTTCCGCTGGACGAACTTGGCGCCTCAGCCTTCGGGCGTTTATTTTTGGGCGCGGCTGTGCCCGGGGCCTATTTTTGGCACACGGAGGCCGCTCGCAAAGTCTCGCGCCATTCCGAGTCCGGCGGACGAAGTTGGCCAGCCCCACCCCCCAAGGCTATAGCCCACCCGTTTTTGTGGCCCTTTTCTGCTGGACGAACTTGGCGCCCCGGCCTTCGGGCGGTTATTTTTGGGCGCGGCTGTGCCCGGGGCCTATTTTTGGTACACGGAGGCCGCTTGCAAAGTCTCGCGCCATTCCGAGTCCGGCGGACGAAGTTGGCCAGCCCCACCCCCCAAGGCTATAGCCCACCCGTTTTTGTGGCCTTTTTCCGCTGGACGAACTTGGCGCCCCGGCCTTCGGGCGGTTATTTTTGGGGGTGGCTGTGCCCGGGACCTATTTTTGGCACACATAGGCCGCTCGTAAAGTCCCGCGCCATTCCGAGTCCGGTGGACGAAGTCGGCAAGCCCCACCCCCCAAGGCTATAGCCCACCCGTTTTTGTGGCCTTTTTCCGCTGGACGAACTTGGCGCCCCGGCCTTCGGGTGGTTATTTTGAGGCACGGCTGTGCCCGCGGCCTATTTTTGGCACACGGAGGCCGTTCGCAAAGTTTCGGGCCATTCCGAATCCGGCGGACGAAGTGGTCCTGCCCCACCACCCAAGGCTATAGCCCACCCGTTTTTGTGGCCTTTTTCCGCTGGACGAACTTGGCGCCACGGCCTTCGGGCGGTTATTTTGAGGCACGGCTGTGCCCGGGGCCTATTTTTGGCACACGGAGGCCGTTCGCAAAGTCTCGCGCCATTCCGAGTCCGGCGGACGAAGTTGGCCACCCCCTCCCCCCAAGGCTATAGCCCACCCGTTTTTTGGCCATTTTTCCGCTGGACGAACTTGGCGCCCCGATCTTCGGGCAGTTATGATTGGGCGCGGCTGTGCCCGCGGCCTATTTTTAGCACACGGAGGCCGCTCGCAAAGTCTCGCCCCATTCCGAGTCTGGCGGACGAAGTTGGCAGCCCCTCCCCCCAAGGCTATAGCCCACCCGTTTTTTGGCCATTTTTCCGCTGGTCGAACGTGGCGCCCCGGCCTTTGGGCGGTTATTTTTGGGCGTGGCTGTGCCCCCGGCCTATTTTTGGCACGCGGTGGCCGCTCGCAAAGTCTCGCCCCATTCCGAGTCTGGCGGACGAAGTTGGCCAGCCCCTCCCCCCAAGGCTATAGCCCACCCTCTTTTCTGGCCTTTTTCCGCAGGACGAACTTGGCGCCCCGGCCTTCGGGCAGTTATTTTTGGGCGCGGCTGTGCCCGAGGCCTATTTTCGGCACACGTAGGCCTCTCGAAAAGTATCGCACCATTCCGAGTCCGGCGGACGAAATTGGCAAGCCCCACCCCCCAAGGCTATAGCCCACCCGTTTTTGTGGCCTTTTTCCGCTGGACGAACTTGGCGCCCCGGCCTTCGGGAGGTTATTTTTGGGCGCGGCTGTGCCCGGGGCCTATTTTTGGCACACGGAGACCGCTCGCAAAGTCTCGCGCCATTCCGAGTCCGGCGGACGAAGTTGGCCAGCCCCACCCCCCAAGGCTATAGCCCACCCGTTTTTGTGGCCTTTTTTCGGCGGACGAACTTGGCGCCCCCGCCTTCGGGCGGTTATTTTTTGGCGCGGCTGTGCCCGGTGCCTATTTTTTGCACACGGAGGCCGTTCACAAAGTCTCGCGCCATTCCGAGTCCGGCGGACGTAGTTGGCCAGCCCCACCCCCCAAGGCTATAGCCCACCCGTTTTTGTGGCCTTTTTCCGCAGGACGAACTTGGCGCCCCGGCCTTCGGGTGGTTATTTTGAGGCACGGCTGTGCCCGCGGCCTATTTTTGGCACACGGAGGCCGTTCGCAAAGTCTCGGGCCATTCCGAATCCGGCGGACAAAGTGGTCCTGCCCCACCACCCAAGGCTATAGCCCACCCGTTTTTGTGGCCTTTTTTCGCTGGACGAACTTGGCGCCACGGCCTTCGGGCGGTTATTTTGAGGCACGGCTGTGCCCGCGGCCTATTTTTGGCACACGGAGGCCGTTCGCAAAGTCTCGCGCCATTCCGAGTCCGGCGGGCGAAGTTGGCCAGCCCCACCCCCCAAGGCTATAGCCCACCCGTTTTTGTGGCCCTTTTCTGCTGGACGAACTTGGCGCCCCGGCCTTCGGGCAGTTATTTTTGGGCGCGGCTGTGCCCGGGGCCTATTTTTGGTACACGGAGGCCGCTCGCAAAGTCTCGCGCCATTCCGAGTCCGGCGGACGAAGTGGGCCAGCCCCACCCCCCAAGGCTATAGCCCACCCGTTTTTGTGGCCTTTTTCCGCTGGACGAACTTGGCGCCCCGGCCTTCGGGCGGTTATTTTTGGGCGCGGCTGTGCCCGGGGCCTATTTTTGGCACACGGAGACCGCTCCCAAAGTCTCGCGCCATTCCGAGTCCGGCGGACGAAGTTGGCCAGCCCCACCCCCCAAGGCTATAGCCCACCCGTTTTTGTGGCCTTTTTTCGGCGGACGAACTTGGCGCCCCCGCCTTCGGGCGGTTTTTTTTTGGCGCGGCTGTGCCCGGTGCCTATTTTTTGCACACGGAGGCCGTTCACAAAGTCTCGCGCCATTCCGTGTCCGGGACGCGTAGTGGGCCAGCCCCACCCCCCAAGGCTATAGCCCACCCGTTTTTGTGGCCTTTTTCCGCTGGACGAACTTGGCGCCCCGGCCTTCGGGTGGTTATTTTGAGGCACGGCTGTGCCCGCGGCCTATTTTTGCCACACGGAGGCCGTTCGCAAAGTCTCGGGCCATTCCGAATCCGGCGGACGAAGTGGTCCTGCCCCACCACCCAAGGCTATAGCCCACCCGTTTTTGTGGCCTTTTTCCGCTGGACGAACTTGGCGCCACGGCCTTCGGGCGGTTATTTTTGGGCGCGGCTGTGCCCGGGGCCTATTTTTGGTACACGGAGGCCGCTCGCAAAGTCTCGCGCCATTCCGAGTCCGGCGGGCGAAGTGGGCCAGCCCCACCCCCCAAGGCTATAGCCCACCCGTTTTTGTGGCCTTTTTCCGCTGGACGAACTTGGCGCCCCGGCCTTCGGGCGGTTATTTTTGGGCGCGGCTGTGCCCGGGGCCTATTTTTTGCACACGGAGACCGCTCGCAAAGTCTCGCGCCATTCCGAGTCCGGCGGACGAAGTTGGCCAGCCCCACCCCCCAAGGCTATAGCCCACCCGTTTTTGTGGCCTTTTTTCGGCGGACGAACTTGGCGCCCCCGCCTTCGGGCGGTTATTTTTTGGCGCGGCTGTGCCCGGTGCCTATTTTTTGCACACGGAGGCCGTTCACAAAGTCTCGCGCCATTCCGAGTCCGGCGGACGTAGTTGGCCAGCCCCACCCCCCAAGGCTATAGCCCACCCGTTTTTGTGGCCTTTTCCGCACTTGGGGACGAACTTGGCGCCCCGGCCTTCGGGTGGTTATTTTGAGGCACGGCTGTGCCCGCGGCCTATTTTTGGCACACGGAGGCCGCTCGCAAAGTCTCGCGCCATTCCGAATCCGGCGGACGAAGTTGGCCAGCCCCACCCCCCAAGGCTATGGCCCACCCGTTTTTGTGGCCTTTTTCCGCTGGACGAACTTCGCGCCCCGGCCTTCAGGCGGTTATTTTTGGGCGCGGCTGTATCCGGGGCCTATTTTGGCACACGGAGGCCGTTCGCAAAGCCTCGCGCCATTCCGAGTCCGGCGGACGAAGTTGGCACATCCCCACCCCCCAAGGCTGTAGCCCACCCGTTTTTGTGGCCTTTTTCTGCTGGACGAACTTCGCGCCCCGGCCTTCGGGTGGTTATTTTTGGGCGTGGCTGTGCCCGGGGCCTATTTTTGGCACACGGAGGCCACTCGCAAAGTCTCGCCCCATTCCGAGCCCGGCGGACGAAGTTTGCCAGCCCCACCCCCCAAGGCTATAGCCCACCCGTTTTTTGGCCATTTTTCCGCTGGTCGAACTTGGCGCCCGGCATTCGGGCGGTTATTTTTGGCGCGGCTGTGCCGGGGCCTATTTTTGGCACACGGAGACCGCTCCCAAAGTCTCGCGCCATTCCGAGTCCGGCGGACGAAGTTGGCCAGCCCCACCCCCAAGGCTATAGCCCACCCGTTTTGTGGCCTTTTTCGGCGGACGAACTTGGCGCCCCGCCTTGGGCGGTTTTTTTGGTGCGGCTGTGCCCGGTGCCTATTTTTTGCACACGGAGGCCGTTCACAAAGTCTCGCGCCATTCCGAGTCCGGCGGACGTAGTGGGCCAGCCCCACCCCCCAAGGCTATAGCCCACCCGTTTTTGTGGCCTTTTTCCGCTGGACGAACTTGGCGCCCCGGCCTTCGGGTGGTTATTTTGAGGCACGGCTGTGCCCGCGGCCTATTTTTGCCACACGGAGGCCGTTCGCAAAGTCTCGGGCCATTCCGAATCCGGCGGACGAAGTGGTCCTGCCCCACCACCCAAGGCTATAGCCCACCCGTTTTTGTGGCCTTTTTCCGCTGGACGAACTTGGCGCCACGGCCTTCGGGCGGTTATTTTTGGGCGCGGCTGTGCCCGGGGCCTATTTTCGGTACACGGAGGCCGCTCGCAAAGTCTCGCGCCATTCCGAGTCCGGCGGGCGAAGTGGGCCAGCCCCACCCCCCAAGGCTATAGCCCACCCGTTTTTGTGGCCTTTTTCCGCTGGACGAACTTGGCGCCCCGGCCTTCGGGCGGTTATTTTTGGGCGCGGCTGTGCCCGGGGCCTATTTTTGGCACACGGAGACCGCTCCCAAAGTCTCGCGCCATTCCGAGTCCGGCGGACGAAGTTGGCCAGCCCCACCCCCCAAGGCTATAGCCCACCCGTTTTTGTGGCCTTTTTTCGGCGGACGAACTTGGCGCCCCCGCCTTCGGGCGGTTTTTTTTTGGCGCGGCTGTGCCCGGTGCCTATTTTTTGCACACGGAGGCCGTTCACAAAGTCTCGCGCCATTCCGAGTCCGGCGGACGTAGTGGGCCAGCCCCACCCCCCAAGGCTATAGCCCACCCGTTTTTGTGGCCTTTTTCCGCTGGACGAACTTGGCGCCCCGGCCTTCGGGTGGTTATTTTGAGGCACGGCTGTGCCCGCGGCCTATTTTTGCCACACGGAGGCCGTTCGCAAAGTCTCGGGCCATTCCGAATCCGGCGGACGAAGTGGTCCTGCCCCACCACCCAAGGCTATAGCCCACCCGTTTTTGTGGCCTTTTTCCGCTGGACGAACTTGGCGCCACGGCCTTCGGGCGGTTATTTTGAGGCACGGCTGTGCCCGCGGCCTATTTTTGGCACACGGAGGCCGTTCGCAAAGTCTCGCGCCATTCCAAGTCCGGCGGGCGAAGTTGGCCAGCCCCACCCCCCAAGGCTATAGCCCACCCGTTTTTGTGGCCCTTTTCTGCTGGACGAACTTGGCGCCCCGGCCTTCGGGCGGTTATTTTTGGGCGCAGCTGTGCCCGGGGCCTATTTTTGGTACACGGAGGCCGCTCGCAAAGTCTCACGCCATTCCGAGTCCGGCGGACGAAGTTGGCCAGCCCCACCCCCCAAGGCTATAGCCCACCCGTTTTTGTGGCCTTTTGGCGCCCCGGCCTTCGGGCGGTTATTTTTGGGCGCGGCTGTGCCCGGGGCCCATTTTTCGCACACGGAGGCCGCTCGCAATGTCTCACGCCATTCCGAGTCCGGCGGACGAAGTTGGGCAGCCCCACCCCCCAAGACTATAGCCCACCCGTTTTTGTGCCTTTTTCCGCTGGATGAAGTTGGCGTCCCAGCCTTCGGGCGGTTATTTTTGGGCACGGCTGTGCCCGGGGCCTATTTTTGGCACACAGAGGCCGCTCGAAAAGTCTCGTGCCATTCCGAGTCCGGCGGACGAAGTCGGCCAGCCCCACCCCCCAAGGCTCTAGCCCACCTGTTTTTGTGGCCTTTTTCCGCTGGACGAACATGGCGCCCCGGCCTTCGGGCGGTTATTTTTTGGCGCGGCTGTGTCCGGGGCCTATTTTTGGCACACGGAGGCCGTTAGCAAAGTCTCGCGCCATTCCTAGTCCGGCGGACGAAGTGGGCCAGCCCCACCCCCCAAGGCTATAGCCCACCCATTTTTGTGGCCTTTTTCCGCCGGACGAATTTGGCTCCCCGGCCTTCGGGCGGTTATTTTTGGGTGCGGCTGTGCCCGGGGCCTATTTTTGACACACGGAGACCGTTCGCAATGTCTCGCGCCATTCCGAGTCCGGCGGACGAAGTTGGCCAGTCCCACCACCCAAGGCTATAGCCCGCCCGTTTTTGTGGCCTTTTTCCGCTGGACGAACTCGGCGCCCCGGCCTTTGGGCGGCTATATTTGGGCGCGGCTGTGCCCTGGGCCTATTTTTGGCACATGGAGGCCACTCGCAAAGTCTCGCGCCATTCCGAGTCCGGCGGACGAAGTTGGCCAGCCCCACCCCCCAAGGCTATAGCCCACCCGTTTTTGTGGCCTTTTTCCGCTGGACGAAATTGGCGCCCCGGCCTTCGGGCGGTTATTTTTGGGCGCGGCTGTGCCTGGGGCCTATTTTTTGCACACGGAGGCCGCTCGCAAAGTCCCGCGCCATTCCGAGTCCGGCGGACGAAGTTGGTCAGCCCCACCCCCCTAGGCTATAGCCCACCCTTTTTTTGGCCTTTTTCCGCTGGACGAACTTGGCGCCCCGGCCTTCGGGCGCTTATTTTTGGGTACGGCTGTGCCCGGGGCCTATTTTTTGTACACGGAGGCCGCTCGCACAGTCTCCCGCCATTCCGAGTCCGGCGGAGGAAGTTGGCCAGCCCCACCCCCCAAGGCTATAGCCCAACCGTTTTTGTGGCTGTTTTCCGCTTGACGAAATCTGCGCCCCGGCCTTCGGGCGGTTATTTTTATGCCCGGCTGTGCCCGGGGCCTATTTTTTGTACACGGAGGCCGCTCGCAAAGTCTCCCGCCATTCCGAGTCCGGCGGACGAAGTTGGCCAGCCCCACCCCCCAAGACTATAGCCCACCTGTTTTTGTGGCCTTTTTCCGCTGGACGAACTTAGCGCCCCAGCCTTCGGGCGAATATTTTTGGGCGCGGCTGTGCCCGGGGCCTATTTTTGGCACATGGAGGCCGCTCGCAAAGTCTCGCGCCATTCCAAGTCCGGCGGACGAAGTTGGCCAGCCCCACCCCCCAAGGCTATAGCCCACCCGTTTTTGTGGCCTTTTTCCGCTGGACGAACTTGGCGCCCCGGCCTTCGCGCGGTGATTTTTGGGCGCGGCTGTGTCCGGGGCCTATTTTTGACACACGGAGGCCGCTCGCAAAGTCTCGCGCCATTCCGAGTCCGGCGGACGAAGTTGGCCAGTCCCACCACCCAAGGCTATAGCCCGCCCGTTTTTGTGGCCTTTTTCCGCTGGACGAACTCGGCGCCCCGGCCTTTGGGCGGCTATTTTTGGGCGCGGCTGTGCCCTGGGCCTATTTTTGGCACATGGAGGCCGCTCGCAAAGTCTCGCGCCATTCCGAGTCCGGCGGACGAAGTTGGCCAGCCCCACCCCCCAAGGCTATAGCCCACCCGTTTTTGTGGCCTTTTTCCGCTGGACGAACTTGGCGCCCCGGCCTTCGCGCGGTGATTTTTGGGCGCGGCTGTGTCCGGGCCCTATTTTTGACCCACGGAGGCCGCTCGCAAAGTCTCGCGCCATTCCGAGTCCGGCAGACGAAGTTGGCCTGCCCCACCCCCTAAGGCTATAGCCCACCCGTTTTTGTGGGCTTTTTCCGTTGGACGAACTTGGCGCCCCGGCCTTCGGGCGGTTATTTTTGGGCGCGGCTGTGCCCGCGGCCTATTTTATGCACACGGAGGCGCCTCGCAAAGTCTCGTGCCATTCCGAGTCCGGCGGACGAAGTTGGTCAGCTCCACCCCCCAAGGCTATAGCCCACCCGTTTTTGTGGCCTTTTTCCGCAGGACGAACTTGGCGCCCTGGCCTTCGTGCGGGTATTTTTGGGTGCGGCTGTGCCCGCGGCCTATTTTTGGCACACGGAGGTGCCTCGCAAAGTCTCGCGCCATTCCGATTCCGGCGGACGAAGTTGGCCAGCCCCACCCCCCAAGGCTATAGCCCACCCGTTTTTATGGCCTTTTTCCGCTGGATGAACTTGGCGGCCCGGCCTTCGCGCTGGTATTTTTGGACGCGGCTGTGCCCGCGGCCTATTTTTGGCACACGGAGGAGCCTCGCAAAGTCTCGCGCTATTCCGAGTCCGCCGGACGAAGTTGGCCAGCCCCACCCCCCAAGGCTATAGCCCGCCCGTTTTTGTGGCCTTTTTCCGCTGGACGAACTTGGGGGCCCGGCCTTCGGGCGGGTATTTTTGGGCGCGGCTGCGCCCGCATCCTATTTTTGGCACACGGAGGTGGCTCACAATGTCTCGCGCCATTCCGAGTCCGGCGGACGAAGTTGGCCAGCACCACCCCCCAAGGCTATAGCCCACCGGTGTTTGTGGCCTTTTTCCGCTGGACGAACTTGGCGCCCCGGCCTTCGGGGGTGTAATTTTGGGCGCGACTGTGACCTCGGTCTATTTTTGGCACACGGAGGCGCCTCGTAAAGTCTCGCGCCATTCCGAGTCCGGCGGACGAAGTGGGCCAGCCCCATCCCCCAAGGCTATAGCCCACCCGTTTTTGTGGCCTTTTTCCGCAGGACGAACTTGGCGCCCCGGCATTCGGGCGGGTATTTTTGGGCGTGGCTGTGCCCACGCCCTATTTTTTGCACACGGAGGCCTCCCGCAAAGTCTCGCGCCATTCTGAGTCTGGCGGACGAAGTGGGCAAGCCCCACCCCCCAAGGCTATAGCCCACCCGTTTTTGTGGCTTTTTTCCGCTGGACGAACTTGTCGCCCCGGCCTCCGGACGGGTATTTTTGGGAGTGGCTGTGTCCGTGGCCTATTTTTGGAACACGGAGGCACCTCGCAAAGTCTCGCGCCATTCCGAGTCCGGCGGACGAAGTTGGCCAGCCCCACCTCCCAAGGCTATAGCCCACCCATTTTTGTATTCTTTTTCCGATTGACGAACTTGGCGCCCCGGCTTTCGGGCGGTTATTTTTGGGCGCGGCTGTGCCCGCGGCCTATTTTTGGCATCCGCAGGCCGCTTGCAAAGTCTCGCCCCATTCCGAGACCGGCGGACGAAGTTGGCCAGCGCCTCCCCCCAAGGCTATAGTCCGCCCGTTTTTTGGCCATTTTTCCGCTGGGGGGTTTGGGCGCGCCGACCTTCGGGCGGTGATTTTTGGGCTCGGCTGTGCCCGCGGCATATTTTTGGCACGCGGAGGCCGGTCGCAAAGTCTCGCCCCATTCCGAGTCCGGCGGACGAAGTCGGCCAGCCCCTCCCCCCAAGGCTGTAGCCCACCCGTTTTTTGGCCATTTTTCTGCTGGACGAACTTGGCTCCCCGGCTTTCGGACGGTTATTTTTGGGTGCGGCTGTGCCCGCGGACTATTTTTGGCATCCGGAGGCCGCTTGCAAAGTCTCTCCCCATTCCGAGACTGGCGGACGAAGTGGGCCAGCGCCTCCCCCCAAGGCTATAGCCCACCCATTTTTTGGCCATTTTTCCGCTGGGGGGTTTGGGTGCGCCGACCTTCGGGCGGTTATTTTTGGGTGCGGCTATGCCCGTGGCCTATTTTTGGCACGCGGAGGCCGCTCGTAAAGTCTCGCCCCATTCCGAGTCCGGCGGACGAAGTCGGCCAGCCCCTGCCCCCAAGGCTATAGCCCACCCGTTTTTTGGCCATTTTTCTGCTGGACGAACTTGGCTCCCCGGCTTTCGGACGGTTATTTTTGGGTGCGGCTGTGCCCGCGGCCAATTTTTAGCACACGGAGGCCAGTCGCAAAGTCTCGCCCCATTGCGAGTCCAGCGGACGAAGTTGGCCAGCCCCTCCCCCCAAGGCTATAGCCCACCCGTTTTTTAGCCATTTTTCCGCTGGGGGGTTTGGTCGCGCCGACCTTCGGGCAGTTATTTTTGGGCTTGGCTGTGCCCGCGGCATATTTTTGGCACGCGGAGGCCGCTCGCAAAGTCTCGCCCCATTCTGAGTCCGGCGGACGAAGTGGGCCACCCCGTCCCCCCATGGCTATAGCCCACCCGTTTTTTGGCCATTTTTCCGCTGGACGAACTTGGCGCCCCGGCCTTCGGGCGGTTATTTTTGGGCGCGGCTGTGCCCGCGGACTATTTTTGGCATCCGGAGGCCGCTTGCAAAGTCTCTCCCCATTCCGAGACTGGCGGACGAAGTGGGCCAGCGCCTCCCCCCAAGGCTATAGCCCACCCGTTTTTTGGCCATTTTTCCGCTGGGGGGTTTGGGCGCGCCGACCTTCGGACGGTTATTTTTGGGTGCGGCTATGCCCGTGGCCTATTTTTGGCACGCGGAGGCCGCTCGTAAAGTCTCGCCCCATTCCGAGTCCGGCGGATGAAGTCGGCCCGCCCCTCCCCCCAAGGCTATAGCCCACCCGTTTTTTGGCCATTTTTCCGCTGGACGAACTTGGCGCCCCGGCCTTCGGTCGGTTATTTTTGGGCGCGGCTGTGCCCGCGGACTATTTTTGGTACGCGGAGGCCGGTCCCAAATTCTCGCCCCATTCCGAGCCTGGCGGATGAAGTGGGCCAGCCCCTCCCCGCAAGGCTATAGCCCACCCGTTTTTGGCCATTTTTCCGCTGGGGGGTTTGGGCGCAACGACCTTCGGGGGGTTATTTTTGGGCGGGGCTGTGTCCGGGGCCTATTTTTGGCACGCGGAGGCCGTTCGTAAAGTCTCGCCCCATTCCGAGTCCGGCGGACGAAGTTGGCCAGCCCCTCCCCCCAAGGCTATAGCCCACCCGTTTTTTAGCCATTTTTCCACTGGATTTACTTGGCTCCCCGGCCTTCGGGCGGTTATTTTTGTGCGCGGCTGTGTCCGCGGCTTTTTTTTGGCACGTGGAGGCCGCTTGATAAGTCTCGCCCCATTCTGAGTCTGGCGGACGAAGCGGGCCAGCCCCTCCCCCCAAGGCTATAGCCAACCCCTTTTTTGGCCATTTTTCCTCTGGGACGAACTTGGCGCCCGACCTTCGGGCGGTTATTTTGGGCGTGGCTGTGTACGGGGCATATTTTTTGCACGTGGAGGCCGCTCGCAAAGTCTCGCCCCATTCCAAGTCCGGCGGATGAAGTTGGCCAGCCCCTCCCCCCAAGGCTATAGCCCACCCGTTTTTTGGCCATTTTTCCGCTGGACGAACTTGGCGCCCCGGCCTTCGGGGGGTTATTTTTGGCCGAGGCTGTTCCCTTGGCCTATTTTTGGCATGTGGGGGCCACTCAAAAGTCTCCCCCATTCTGAGTCTGGCGGACGAAGTCGGCCAGCCCCTCCCCCCAAGGCTATAGCCAACCCCATTTTTGGCCATATTTCCGCTGGACGAACTTGGCGCCCCGGCCTTCGGGTGGTTATTTTTGGCCGTGGCTGTGTTCACGGCCTATTTTTAGCACGCGGAGGCCACTCACAAAGTCTCGCCCCATTCCGAGTCCGGCGGACGAAGTCGGCCAGCCCCTCCCCCCAAGGCTATAGCCCACCCGTTTTTTGGCCATTTTTCCGCTGGACGAACTTGGCGCCCCGGCTTTCGGGCGATTATTTTTGGGTGCGGCTGTGCCCGCGGCCTATTTTTGGCACACGGAGGCCGCTCGCAAAGTCTCGCCCCATTGCGAGTCCGGCGGACGAAGTTGGCCAGCCCCTCCCCCCAAGGCTATAGCCCTCCCGTTTTTTGGCCATTTTTCTGCTGGACGAACTTGGCGCCCCGGCCTTCGGGCGGTTATTTTTGGGCGCGGCTGTGTCCGCTGCCTATTTTTGGCACGCGGAGGCCGCTCGCAAAGTCTCGCCCCATTCCGAGTCCGGCGGACGAAGTCGGCCAACCCCTCCCCCCAAGGCTATAGCCCACCCGTTTTTTGGCCATTTTTCCTCTGGACGAACTTCGGGCTGTTATTTTTGGGTACGGCTGTGCCCGCGGCCTATTTTTGGCACACGGAGGCTGCTCGCAAAGTCTTGCCCCATTGCGAGTCCGGCGGACGAAGTGGGCCAGCCCCTCCCCCCAAGGCTATAGCCCACCCGTTTTTTGGCCATTTTTCCGCTGGACGAACTTGGCGCCCCGGCTTTCGGGTGGTTATTTTTGGGCGCGGCTGTGCCCGCGGGCTATTTTTGGCACATGGACGCCACTCGCAAAGTCTCGCCCCATTCTGAGTCCGGCGGACGAAGTTGGCCAGCCCCTCCCCCCAAGGCTATAGCCCACCTGTTTTTTGGCCATTTTTCCGCTGGACAAACTTGGCGCCCCGGCCTTCGGGCAGTTATTTTTGGGCGCGGCTGTGTCCGAGCCCTATTTTTGGCACGCGGAGGCCGATCGCAAAGTCTAGTCCCATTCCAAGTCCGGCGGACGAAGTTGGCCAGCCCCTCCCCCCAAGGCTATAGCCCACCCGTTTTTTGGCCATTTTTCCGCTGGACGAACTTGGCGCCCCGGCCTTCGGGCGGTTATTTTTGGGCGCAGCTGTGCCCGCGGCCTATTTTTGGCACACGGAGGCGACTCGCAAAGTCTCGCGCCATTCTGAGTCCGGCGGACGAAGTGGGCCAGCCCCACCCCCCAAGACTATAGCCCACCCGTTTTTGTGGCCTTTTTCCGCTGGACGAACTTGGCGCCCCGGCCTACGAGCGGTTATTTTTGGGCGCGTCTGTGCCCGCGGCCTATGTTTGGCACACGGAGGCCCCTCGCAAAGTCTCGCGCCATTGCGAGTCAGGCGGACGAAGGTGGCCAGCACCACCCCCCAAGGCTATAGCCCACCCGTTTTTGTGGCCTTTTTCCGCTGGACGAACTTGGCGCCCCGGCTTTCGGGCGGTTATTTTTTGGCGCGGCTATGCCCGCGGCCTATTTTTGGCACACGGAGGCGCCTCGCAAAGTCTCGCGCCATTCTGAGTCCGGCGGACGAAGTGGGCCAGCCCCACCCCCCAAGACTATAGCCCACCCGTTTTTGTGGCCTTTTTCCGCTGGACGAACTTGACGCCCCGGGCTTCGGGCGGTTATTTTTGGGCGCGGCTGTGCCCATGCCTTTTTGGCACACGGAGGCACCTCGCAAAGTCTCGCGCCATTCTGAGTCCGGCGGACGAAGTGGGCCAGCCCCACCCCCCAAGGCTATAGCCCACCCGTTTTTGTGGCCTTTTTCCGCTGGACGAACTTGGCGCCCCGGCCTACGAGTGGTTATTTTTGGGCGCGGCTGTGCCCGCGGCCTATGTTTGGCACACGGAGGCCCCTCGCAAAGTCTCGCGCCATTGCGAGTCCGGCGGACGAAGGTGGCCAGCACCACCCCGCAAGGCTATAGCCCACCCGTTTTTGTGGCCTTTTTCCGCTGGACGAACTTGGCGCCCCGGCTTTCGGGCGGTTATTTTTTGGCTCGGCTGTGCCCGCGGCCTATTTTTGGCACACGGAGGCCCCTCGCAAAGTCTCGCGCCATTCTGAGTCCGGCGGACGAAGTGGGCCAGCCCCACCCCCCAAGACTATAGCCCACCCGTTTTTGTGGCCTTTTTCCGCTGGACGAACTTGACGCCCCGGGCTTCGGGCGGTTATTTTTGGGCGCGGCTGTGCCCGCGGCCTATTTTTGGCACACGGAGGCACCTCGCAAAGTCTCGCGCCATTCTGAGTCCGGCGGACGAAGTGGGCCAGCCCCACCCCCCAAGGCTATAGCCCACCCGTTTTTGTGGCCTTTTTCCGCTGGACGAACTTGGCGCCCCGGCCTACGAGTGGTTATTTTTGGGCGCGGCTGTGCCCGCGGCCTATGTTTGGCACACGGAGGCCCCTCGCAAAGTCTCGCGCCATTGCGAGTCCGGCGGACGAAGGTGGCCAGCACCACCCCCCAAGGCTATAGCCCACCCGTTTTTGTGGCCTTTTTCCGCTGGACGAACTTGGCGCCCCGGCTTTCGGGCGGTTATTTTTTGGCTCGGCTGTGCCCGCGGCCTATTTTTGGCACACGGAGGCCCCTCGCAAAGTCTCACGCCATTCCGAGTCCTCATGGACGAGAAGTGGCCAGCCCCACCCCCAAGGCTATAGCCCACCCGTTTTGTGGCCTTTTTCCGCTGGACGAACTTGGCGCCCGGCCTTCGGGCGGTTATTTTTAGGCGCGGCCGTGCCCATGGCCTATTTTAGGGACACAGAGGCCACTCCCAAAGTATCGCGCCATTCCAAGTCCGGCGGACGAAGTGGGCCAGCTCCACCCCCCAAGGCTATAGCCCACCAGTTTTTGTGACCTTTTTCCGCTTGACGAACTTGGCGCCCCGGCCTTCGGGCGGTTTTATTTGCGCTGGGATACGCCGGCGGCCTATTTTTGGCACACGGCGGCCCCTCGCAAAGTCTCGCGCCATTGCGAGTCCGGCGGACGAAGTTGGCCAGCACCACCCCCCAAGGCTATAGCCAACCGTTTTTGTGGCCTTTTTCCGCTGGACGAACTTGGCGCCCCGGCCTTCAGGCGGTTATTTTTTGGCACGGCTGTGCCCACGGCCTATTTTTTGCACACGGAGGCCCCTCGCAAAGTCTGGCGCCATTCCGAGTCCGGCGGACGAAGTTGGCCACCCCACCCCCCAGGGCTATAGCCCACCCGTTTTTGTGCCCTTTTTCCGCTGGACGAACTTAGCGCCCCGGACTTCGGGCGGTTATTTTTGGGCGCGGCTGTGCCCGCGGTCAATTTTCGGTACAGGAGGCCCCTCGCAAAGTCTCGCGCCATTCCGAGTCCGGCGACGAAGTTGGCCAGCCCCACCCCCCAAGGCTATAGCCCACCCGTTTTTTGGCCATTTTTCCGCCGGACGAACTTGGCGCCCTGGCCTTCGGGCGGTTATTTTTGGGCGTGGCTGTGGTGGCGGCCTATTTTTAGCACGCGGAAGCCGCTCGCAAAGTCTCGCCCCATTCCGAGTCCGGCGGACGAAGTCGGCCAGCCCCTCCCCCCAAGGCTATAGCCCACCCGTTTTTTGGCCATTTTTCCGCTGGACGAACTTGGCGCCCCGGTCTTCGGGCGGTTATTTTTTGGCACGGATGTGCCCGCGGCCTATTTTTGGCACACGGAGGCCCCTCGCAAAGTCTCGCGCCATTCCGAGTCCGGCGGACGAAGTCGGCCAGCCCCACCCGCCAAGGCTATAGCCCACCCGTTTTTGTGGCCTTTTTCCGCTGGATGAACTTGGCGCCCCGGCCTTCGGGCAGTTATTTTTGGGCGCGGATTTTATCGGGGCCAATTTTTGGCACACGGATGCCGCTCGCAAAGTCTCACACCATTCCGAGTCCAGCAGACGAAGTTGGCCAGCCCCACCCCCCAAGGCTATAGCCCACCCGTTTTTGTGGCCATTTTCCGCTGGACGAACTTGGCGCCCCGGCCTTCGGGCGGGTATTTTTGGGCGCGGCTGTGCCCGCGGCCTATTTTTGGCACACGGTGGCGCCTCGCAAACTCTGGCGCTATTCCGAGTCCGGCGGACGAAGTGGGCCAGCCCCACCCCCCAAGGCTATAGCCCACCCGTTTTTGTGGCCTTTTTGCGCTGGACGAACTTGGCGCCCCGGTCTTCGGGCGGGTATTTTTGGGCGAGGATGTGCCCGCGGCCTTTTTTTGGCACACGGAGGCGCCTCGCAAAGGCTCGCGCCATTCCGAGTCTGGCGGACGAAGTTGGCCAGCCCCAACCCCCAAGGCTATAGCCCACCCGTTTTTGTGGCCATTTTCCGCTGGACGAACTTGGCGCCCCGGCCTTCGGGCGGGTATTTTTGGGCGCGGCTGCGCCCGCGGCCTATATTGGGCACACGGAGGCGCCTCGTAAAGGCTAGCGCCATTCCAAGTCCGCGGACGAGTTGGCCAGCCCCAACCCCAAGGCTATAGCCCACCCGTTTTGTGGCCTTATTCCGCTGGACGAACTTGCCGCCCCGGCCAGCGTGCGGGTAGTTTTTGGCGCGGGTGGGCCCGCGGACTACTTTTTTCACACGGAGGTGCCTCGCAAAGTCTTGCGCCAGTCCGAGTCCGTCGGACGAAGTTGGCCAGCACCACCCCCGAAGGCTATAGCCCCGCCGTGTTTGTGGCCTTTTTCCGCTGGGCGAACTTGGCGCCCGGCCTTCGGGCGGGGCATTTTTGGGCGCTGGCTGTGCCCATGGCCTATTTTTGGCACACGGAGACGCCTCACAAAGTCTCGGGCCATTCAGAGTCCGGCGGACGAAGTTGGCCAGCCCCACCCCCCAAGGCTATAGCCCACCGGTTTTTGTGGCCATTTTCCGCTGGGCCAGAACTTGGCGCCCCGGCCTACGGGCGGGTATTTTTTGGCCCGGCTTTGCCGGCGGCCTATTTTTGGCACACGGAAGCGCCTCGCAAAGTCTCGCACCATTCCGAGTCCGGCGGACGAAGTGGGCCAGCCCCACCCCCGAAGGCTATAGCCCACCTGTTTTTGTGGCCTTTTTCTGCTGGGCGAACTTGGCGCCCCGGCCTTCGGGCGGGTATTTTTGGGCGCGCCTGTGCCCGCGGCCTATTTTTAGCACACGGAGGCGCCTCGTAAAGTCTCGCGCCATTCCGCGTCCGGCGGACGAAGTTGACCAGCCCCACCCCCCAAGGCTATAGCCCACCCGTTTTTGTGAAATTTTTCCGCTGGGCGAACTTGGAGCCCCGGCCTTCGGGTGGGTATTTTTGGGCGCGGCTGTGCCCGGGCCTATTTTTAGCACACGGAGGCGCCTCGTAAAGTCTCGCGCCATTCCGAGTCCGGCGGACGAAGTTGGCCAGCCCCACCCCCCAAGGCTATAGCCCACCCGTTTTTGTGGCCATTTTCCGCGGGACGAACTTGGCGCCCTGGCCTTCGGGCGGGTATTTTTGGGCGCGGCTGCGTCCGCGGCCTATTTTTGGCACACGGAAGCACCTCGCAAAGTCTAGCGCCATTCCGAGTCCGGTGGACGAAGTTGGCCAGCCCCACCCCCCAAGGCTATAGCCCACCCGTTTTTGTGGCCATTTTCCGCTGGACGAACTTGGCGCCCCGGCCTACGGGCGGGTATTTTTGGGCACGGCTGTGCCCGCGGCCTATTTTTGGCACACGGAGGTGCCTCGCAAAGTCTCGCGCCATTCCGAGTCCGGCGGACAAAGTTGGCCAGCCCCACCCCCCAAGGCTATAGCCCACCCGTTTTTGTGGCCTTTTTCCGCTGGACGAACTCGGCGCCCCGGCCTTCGGGCGGGTATTTTTGGGTGCGGCTGTGACCGCGGCCTATTTTTGGCACACGGAGGCGCCTCGCAAAGTCTCGCGCCATTGCGAGTCCGGCGGACGAAGTTGGCCAGCCCCACCCCCCAAGGCTATAGCCCACGTGTTTTTGTGGCCTTGTTCCGCTGGACGAACTTGGCGCTGCGGCCTTCGTGCGGGTATTTTTTGGCGCGGCTGTGCCCGCGGCCTATGTTTGGCACACGGTGGCGCCTCGCAAAGTCTCGTCCCATTCCGAGTCCGGCGGACGAAGTTGGCCAGCCCCACTCCCCAACGCTATAGCCCACCCGTTTTTGTGGCCTTTTTCAGCTGGATGAACTTGGCGCCATGCCTTCGGGCGGTATTTTTTGGCGCGGCTGTGCCCGCGGCCTATGTTTGGCACACGGTGGCGCCTCGCAAAGTCTCGCCCCATTCCGAGTCCGGCGGACGAAGTTGGCCATCCCCACTCCCCAAGGCTATAGCCCACCCGTTTTTGTGGCCTTTTTCCGCTGGACGAACTTGGCGCCCCGGCCTTCGGGCGGTTATTTTTGGTCGCGGCTGTGCCCAAGGCCTATTTTTGGCACACGGAGGTGCCTCGCAAAGTCTCGAGCCATTCCGAGTCCGGCGGACGAAGTAGGCCGGCCCCACCCCCCAAGGCTATAGCCCACCCGTTTTTGTGGCCTTTTTTAACTGGACGAACTTGGCGCAGCGGCCTTCGGGCGGGTATTTTTGGGCGCGGCTGTGCCCGCGGCCTATTTTTGGCACACGGAGGTGCCTCGTAAAGTCTCGCGCCATTCCGAGTCCGGCGGACGAAGTGGGCCAGCCCCACCCCCCAAGGCTATAACCCACCCGTTTTTGTGGCCTTTTTCCGCTGGACGAAATTGGCGCCTCAGCCTTCGGGCGGGTATTTTTGGGCAGGGCTGTGTCCGCGGCCTATTTTTGGCACACGGAGGTGCCTCGCAAAGTCTCGCGCCATTCCGAGTCCGGCGGACAAAGTTGGCCAGCCCCTCCCCCCAAGGCTATAGCCCACCCGTTTTTGTGGACTTTTTCCGCTGGACGAACTTGGCGCCGCGGCCTTCGGGCCGGTATTTTTGGTCGCGGCTGTGCCCGCGGCCTATTTTTGGCACACGGAGGCGCCTCGCAAAGTCTCGTCCCATTCCGAGTCCGGCGGACGAAGTTGGCCAGCCCCACTCCCCAAGCCTATAGCCCACCCATTTTTGTGGCTTTTTTGCGCTGGACGAACTTGGCGCCCTGGCCTTCGGGCGGCTATTTTTGGTCGCGGCTGTGCCCAGGGCCTATTTTTGGCACACGGAGGTGCCTCCCAAAGTCTCGAGCCATTCCGAGTCCGGCGGACGAAGTAGGCCGGCCCACCCCCCAAGGCTATAGCCCACCCGTTTTTGTGGCCTTTTTTCGCTGGACGAACTTGGCGCCGCGGCCTTCGGGCGGGTATTTTTGGGCGCGGCTGTGCCCGCGGCCTATTTTTGGCAAACGGAGGCGCCTCGTAAAGTCTCGCGCCATTCCAAGTCCGGCGGACGAAGTGGGCCAGCCCCACCTCCCAAAGCTATAACCCACCCGTTTTTGTGGCCTTTTTCCGCTGGACGAAATTGGCGCCTCAGCCTTCGGGCGGGTATTTTTGGGCAGGGCTGTGCCCGCGGCCTATTTTTGGCACACGGAGGTGCCTCGCAAAGTCTCGCGCCATTCCGAGTCCGGCGGACGAAGTTGGCCAACCCACCCCCCAAGGCTATAGCCCACCCGTTTTTGTGGCCTTTTTCCGCTGGACGAACTTGGCGCCCCGGCCTTCGGGCGGTTATTTTTGGACGCGGCTGTGCCCGGGGCTGATTTTTGGCACACGGAGGCCGTTCGCGATGTCTCGCGCCATTCCGAGTCCGGCGGACGAAGTTGGCCAGCCCCACCCGTCAAGGCAATAGCCCACCCGTTTTTGTGGCCTTTTTCCGCTGGACGAACTTGGCGCCCCGGCCTTCGGGCGGTTATTTTTGGGCGCGGCTGTGCCCGGTGCTGAATTTTGGCACCCGGAGGCCGCTCGCGATGTCTCGCGCCATTCCGAGTCCGGCGGACGAAGTGGGCCAGCCCCACCTGCCAAGGCTATAGCCCACCCGTTTTTGTGGCCTTTTTCCGCTGGACGAACTTGGCGCCCCGGCCTTCGGGCGGTTATTTTTGGGCGCGGCTGTGCCCAGGGCTTAGTTTTGGCACACGGAGGCCGCTCGCAAAGTCTCGCGCCATTCCGAGTCCGGCAGACGAAGTGGGCCAGCCCGACCCCCCAAGGCTATAGCCCACCCATTTTTGTGGCCTTTTTCCGCTGGACGAACTTGGCGCCCCGGCCTTCGAGCGGTTATTTTCGGTCGCAGCTTTGCCTGGGCCCTACTTTTGGCACACAGAGGCCGCTCGCAAAGTCTCACGCAATTCCGAGTCCGGCGGACGAAGTCGGCCAGCCCCACCCCCCAAGGCTATAGCCCACCCGTTTTTGTGGCCTTTTTCAGCTGGACGAACTTGGCGCCCCGTCCTTTGGGCGGTTATTTTTGGGCGCGGCTGTGCCCGGGGACTATTTTTGGCACACGGAGGCCGCTCGCAAAGTCTCGCTCCATTCCGAGTCCGGCGGAAGAAGTTGGCCAGCCCCACCCCCCAAGGCTATAGCCCACCCGTTTTTGTGGCCTTTTTCAGCTGGACGAACTTGCCGCCCTGGCCTTCGGGCGGTTATTTTTGGGCGCGGCTGTGCCCGGGGCCTATTTTTGGCACACGGAGGCCGCTCGCAAAGTCTCGCGCCATTCCGAGTCCGGCGGACGAAGTTGGCCAGCCCCACCCCCCAAGGCTATAGCCCACCCGTTTTTGTGGCCTTTTTCCGGTGGACAAACTTGGCGCCCCGGCCTTCGGGCTCTTATTTTTGGGCGCGGCTGTGCCCGGGGCCTATTTTTGGCACATTGAGGCCGGTCGCAAAGTCTCGCGACATTCCGAGTCCGGCGGACGAAGTTTGCCAGCCCCACCCCCCAAGGCTATAGCCCACCCGTTTTTGTGGCCTTTTTCCGCTGGACGAACTGGGCGCCACGTCCTTCGGGCGGTTATTTTTGGGCGCGGCTGTGCTCGGGGCCTATTTTTGGCACACGGAGGCCGCTCGCAAAGTCTCGCGCCATTCCGAGTCCGGCGGACGAAGTTGGCCAGCCCCACCCCCCAAGGCTATAGCCCACCCGTTTTTGTGGCCTTTTTCCGCTGGACGAACTTGGCGCCCTGGCCATCGGGCAGTTATTTTTGGGTGCGGCTGTGCCCGGGGCCTATTTTTGGCACACGGAGGCCGCTCGCAAAGTCTCGCGCCATTCCGAGTCCGGCGGACGAAGTTGGCCAGCCCCACCCGCCAAGACAATAGCCCACCCGTTTTTGTGGCCTTTTTCCGCTGGACAAACTTGGCGCCCCGGCCTTCGGGCGGTTATTTTTGGGCGCGGCTGTGCCCGGTGCTGAATTTTGGCACCCGGAGGCCGCTCGCGATGTCTCGCGCCATTCCGAGTCCGGCGGACGAAGTAGGCCAGCCCCACCCCCCAAGGCTATAGCCCACCCGTTTTTGTGGCCTTTTTCCGCTGGACGAACTTGGCGCCCCGGCCTTCGGGCGGTTATTTTTGGGCGCGGCTGTGCCCAGGGCTTAGTTTTGGCACACGGAGGCCGCTCGCAAAGTCTCGCGCCATTCCGAGTCCGGCAGACGAAGTGGGCCAGCCCGACCCCCCAAGGCTATAGCCCACCCATTTTTGTGGCCTTTTTCCGCTGGACGAACTTGGCGCCCCGGCCTTCGGGCGGTTATTTTCGGTCGCGGCTTTGCCCGGGCCCTACTTTTGGCACACAGAGGCCGCTCGCAAAGTCTCACGCAATTCCGAGTCCGGCGGACGAAGTCGGCCAGCCCCACCCCCCAAGGCTATAGCCCACCCGTTTTTGTGGCCTTTTTCAGCTGGACGAACTTGGCGCCCCGTCCTTTGGGCGGTTATTTTTGGGCGCGGCTGTGCCCGGGGCCTATTTTTGGCACACGGAGGCCGCTCGCAAAGTCTCGCTCCATTCCGAGTCCGGCGGAAGAAGTTGGCCAGCCCCACCCCCCAAGGCTATAGCCCACCCGTTTTTGTGGCCTTTTTCAGCTGGACGAACTTGCCGCCCCGGCCTTCGGGCGGTTATTTTTGGGCGCGGCTGTGCCCGGGGCCTATTTTTGGCACACGGAGGCCGCTCGCAAAGTCTCGCGCCATTCCGAGTCCGGCGGACGAAGTTGGCCAGCCCCACCCCCCAAGGCTATAGCCCACCCGTTTTTGTGGCCTTTTTCCGGTGGACAAACTTGGCGCCCCGGCCTTCGGGCTGTTATTTTTGGGCGCGGCTGTGCCCGGGGCCTATTTTTGGCACATTGAGGCCGGTCGCAAAGTCTCGCGACATTCCGAGTCCGGCGGACGAAGTTTGCCAGCCCCACCCCCCAAGGCTGTAGCCCAGCCGGTGTTGTGGCCTTTTTCCGGTGGACGAGCTGGGCGCCACGTCCGTCGGGCGGTTATTTTTGGGCGCGGCTGTGCTCGGGGCCTATTTTTGGCACACGGAGGCCGCTCGCAAAGTCTCGCGCCATTCCGAGTCCCGCGGACGAAGTTGGCCAGCCCCACCCCCCAAGGCTATAGCCCACCCGTTTTTGTGGCCTTTTTCCGCTGGACGAACTTGGCGCCCCGGCCTTCGGGCAGTTATTTTTGGGTGCGGCTGTGCCCGGGGCCTATTTTTGGCACACGGAGGCCGCTCGCAAAGTCTCGCGCCATTCCGAGTCCGGCGGACGAAGTTGGCCAGCCCCACCCCCCAAGGCTATAGCCCACCCGTTTTTGTGGCCTTTTTCCGCTGGACAAACTTGGCGCCCCGGCCTTCGGGCTGTTATTTTTGGGCGCGGCTGTGCCCGGGACCTGTTTTTGGCACATTGAGGCCGCTCGCAAAGTCTCGCGCCATTCCGAGTCCGGCGGACGAAGTAGGCCAGCCCCACCCCCCAAGGCTATAGCCCACCCGTTTTTGTGGCCTTTTTCCGCTGGACGAACTTGGCGCCCCGGCCTTCGGGCGGTTATTTTTGGGTGCGGCTGTGCCCGGGGCCTATTTTTGGCACACGGAGGCCGCTCGCAAAGTCTCGCGCCATTCCGAGTCCGGCGGACGAAGTGGGCCAGCCCGACCCCCCAAGGCTATAGCCCACCCGTTTTTGTGGCCTTTTTCCGCTGGACGAACTTGGCGCCCCGGCCTTCGGGCAGTTATTTTCGCTCGAGGCTTTGCCCGGGCCCTATTTTTGGCACACGGAGGCCGCTCGCAAAGTCTCGTGCAATTCCGAGTCCGGCGGACGAAGTCGGCCAGCCCCACCCCCCAAGGCCATAGACCACCCGTTTTTGTGGCCTTTTTCCGCTGGACGAACTTGGCGCCCCGGCCTTCGGGCGGTTATTTTTGGGCGCGGCTGTGACCGGGGCCTATTTTTGGCACACAGAGGCCGCTCGCAATGTCTCGCTCCATTTCGAGTCCGGCGGACGAAGTGGGCCAGCCCCACCCCCCAAGGCTATAGCCCACCCGTTTTTTTGGCCTTTTTCCGCTGGGCGAACTTGGCGCCCCGGCCTTCGGGCGGTTATTTTTGGGCGCGGCTGTGCCCGGGGCTTAGTTTTGGCACACGGAGGCCGCTCGCAAAGTCTCGCGCCATTCCGAGTCCGGCAGACGAAGTGGGCCAGCCCGACCCCCCAAGGCTATAGCCCACCCATTTTTGTGGCCTTTTTCCGCTGGACGAACTTGGCGCCCCGGCCTTCGGGCGGTTATTTTCGGTCGCGGCTTTGCCCGGGCCCTATTTTTGGCACACAGAGGCCGCTCGCAAAGTCTCGCGCAATTCCGAGTCCGGCGGACGAAGTCGGCCAGCCCCACCCCCCAAGGCTATAGCCCACCCGTTTTTGTGGCCTTTTTCAGCTGGACGAACTTGGCGCCCTGGCCTTCGGGCGGTTATTTTTGGGCGCGGCTGTGCCCGGGGCCTATTTTTGGCACACGGAGGCCGCTCGCAAAGTCTCGCGCCATTCCGAGTCCGGCGGACGAAGTTGGCCAGCCCCACCCCCCAAGGCTATAGCCCACCCGTTTTTGAGGCCTTTTTCCGGTGGACAAACTTGGCGCCCCGGCCTTCGGGCTGTTATTTTTGGGCGCGGCTGTGCCCGGGGCCTATTTTTGGCACATTGAGGCCGGTCGCAAAGTCTCGCGACATTCCGAGTCCGGCGGACGAAGTTTGCCAGCCCCACCCCCCAAGGCTATAGCCCACCCGTTTTTGTGGCCTTTTTCCGCTGGACGAACTGGGCGCCACGTCCTTCGGGCGGTTATTTTTGGGCGCGGCTGTGCCCGGGGCCTATTTTTGGCACACGGAGGCCGCTCGCAAAGTCTCGCACCATTCCGAGTCCGGCGGACGAAGTTGGCCAGCCCCACCCCCCAAGGCTATAGCCCACCCGTTTTTGTGGCCTTTTTCCGCTGGACGAACTTGGCGCCCCGGCCTTCGGGCGGTTATTTTTGGGTGCGGCTGTGCCCGGGGCCTATTTTTGGCACACGGAGGCCGCTCACAAAGTCTCGCGCCATTCCGAGTCCGGCGGACGAAGTGGGCCAGCCCGACCCCCCAAGGCTATAGCCCACCCGTTTTTGTGGCCTTTTTCCGCTGGACGAACTTGGCGCCCCGGCCTTCGGGCGGTTATTTTGGCTCGCGGCTTTGCCCAGGCCCTATTTTTGGCACACGGAGGCCGCTCGCAAAGTCTCGTGCAATTCCGAGTCCGGCGGACGAAGTCGGCCAGCCCCACCCCCCAAGGCTATAGACCACCCGTTTTTGTGGCCTCTTTCCGCTGGACGAACTTCGCGCCCCGGCCTTCGGGCGGTTATTTTTGGGCGCGGCTATGCCCGGGGCCTATTTTTGGCACACGGAGGCCGCTCGCAAAGTCTCGCGCCATTCCGAGTCTGGCAGATGAACTTGGCCAGCCCCACCCCCCAAGGCTATAGCCCACCCGTTTTTGTGGCCTTTTTCCGCTAACGAACTTGGCGCCCCGGCCTTCGGGCTGTTATTTTTGGGCGCGGCTGTGCCCGGGGCCTTTTTTTGGCACATTGAGGCCGCTCGCAAAGTCTCGCGCCATTCCGAGTCCGGCGGACGAAGTAGGCCAGCCCCACCCCCCAAGGCTATAGCCCACCCGTTTTTGTGGCCTTTTTCCGCTGGACGAACTTGGCGCCCCGGCCTTCGGGCGGTTATTTTTGGGCGCGGCTGTGCCCGGGGCCTATTTTTGGCACACAGAGGCCGCTCGCAATGTCTCGCTCCATTCCGAGTCCGTCGGACGAAGTGGGCCAGCCCCACCCCCCAAGGCTATAGCCCACCCGTTTTTTTGGCCTTTTTCCGCTGGGCGAACTTGGCGCCCCGGCCTTCGGGCAGTTATTTTTGGTCGCGGCTGTGTCCGGTGCCTATTTTTGGCACACGGAGGCCGCTCGTAAAGTCTCGCGCCATTCCGAGTCCGGCGGACGAAGTTGGCCAGCCCGAACCCCCAGGGCTATAGCCCACCCGTTTTTGTGGCCTTTTTCCTTAGGACGAACTTAGCGCCCCGGCCTTCGGGCGGGTATTTTTGGGAGCGATTGTGCCGCGGCCTATTTTTGGTACACGGAGGTGCCTCGCAAAGTCTCGCGCCATTCCGAGTCCGGTGGACGAAGTTGGTCAGCCCCACCCCCTAGGCTATAGCCCACCCGTTTTTGTGGCCTTTTTCAGCTGGACGAACTTGGCGCCCCGGCCTTCGGGCGGGTATTTTTTGCCGCGGCTGTGCCCGCGGCCTATTTTTGGCACACGGAGACGCCTCGCAAAGTCTCGCGCCATTCCGAGTCCGGTGGACGAAGTTGGCCAGCCCCACCCCCCAAGGCTATAGCCCACCCGTTTTTGTGGCCTTTTTCCGCTGGACGAACTTGGCGCCCCGGCCTTCGGGTGGGTATTTTTGGGCGCGGCTGTGCCCGCGGCCTATTTTTGGCACACGGAGGTGCCTAACAAAGTCTCGCACCATTCCGAGTCCGGCGGACGAAGTTGGCCAGCCCCACCCCCCAAGGCTATAGCCCACCCGTGTTTGTGGCCATTTTCCGCTGGACGAACTTTGCGGCCCGGCCTTCGGGCGGGTATTTTTGGGCGAGGCTGTACCCGCGGCCTATTTTTGGAACACGGAGGCGCATCGTAAAGTCTCGTGCCATTCCGAGTCCGGCGGACGAAGTGGGCCAGCCCCATCCCCTAGGCTATAGCCCACCCGTTTTTGTGGCCTTTTTCAGCTGGACGAACTTGGCGCCCCGGCCTTCGGGCGGGTATTTTTTGGCGCGGCTGTGCCCGCGGCCTATTTTTGGCACACGGAGGAGCCTCGCAAAGTCTCACGCCATTCCGTGTCCGGCGGACGAAGTGGGCCAGCCCCACCCCCCAAGGCTATAGCCCACCCATTTTTGTGGCCATTTTCCGCTGGACGAACTTGGCATCCCGGCCTTTGGGCAAGTATTTTTTGGCGCGGCTGTGCCCGCAGCCTATTTTTGGCACAAGGAGGCGCCTCGCAAAGTCTCGCGCCATTCCGAGTCCGGCGGACGAAGTAGGCCAGCCCCACCCCCAAGGGGTATAGCCCACCCGTTTTTGTGGACTTTTTCCGCTGGACGAACTTGGCGCCCCGGCCTTCGGGCGGGTATTTTTGGGAGTGGCTGCGCCCGCGGCCTATTTTTGGCACACGGAGGCGCCTCACAAATTCTCACGCCATTCCGAGTCCGGCGGACGAAGTTGGCCAGCCCCACCCCCCAAGGCTATAGCCCACCCGTTTTTGTGCCCTTTTTCCGCTGGACGAACTTGGCGCCCCGGCCTTCGGGCGGGTATTTTTGGGAGCGGCTGCGCCCGCGGCCTATTATTGGCACACGGAGGCGCCTCGCAAAGTCTCGCGCCATTCCGAGTCCGGCGGACGAAGTTGGTCAGCCCCACCCCCTAGGCTATAGCCCACCCGTTTTTGTGGCCTTTTTCAGCTGGACGAACTTGGCGCCCCGGCCTTCGGGCGGGTATTTTTTGCCGCGTCTGTGCCCGCGGCCTATTTTTGGCACACGGAGGCGACTCGCAAAGACTCGCGCCATTCCGTGTCCGGCGGACGAAGTTGGACAGCCCCACCCCCCAAGGCTATAGCCCACCCGTTTTTGTGGCCTTTTTCCGCTGGACGAACTTGGCGCCCCGGCCTTCGGGTGGGTATTTTTGGGCGCGGCTGTGCCCGCGGCCTATTTTTGGTACACGGAGGCACCTCGCAAAGTCTCGCGCCATTCGGAGTCCGGCGGACGAAGTTGGCCAGCCCCACCCCCCAAGGCTATAGCCCACCCGTTTTTGTGGCCTTTTTCGGCTGGACGAACTTGGCGCCCCGGCGTTCGGGCGGGTATTTTTGGGCGCGGCTGTGCCCGCGGCCTATTTTTGGCACACGGAGGTGCCTCACAAAGTCTCGCGCTATTCCGAGTCCGGCGGACGAAGTTGGCCAGCCCCACCACCCAAGGCTATAGCCCACCCGTTTTTGTGGCCATTTTCCGCTGGACGAACTTGGCGGCCCGGCCTTCGGGTGGGTATTTTTGGGTGCGGCTGTGTCCGCAGCCTATTTTTGGCACAAGGAGACGCCTCGCAAAGTCTCGCGCCATTCCGAGTCCGGCGGACGAAGTAGGCCAGCCCCACCCCCAAGGGGTATAGCCCACCCGTTTTTGTGGCCTTTTTCCGCTGGACGAACTTGGCGCCCCGGCCTTCGGGCGGGTATTTTTGGGAGCGGCTGCGCCCGCGGCCTATTTTTGGCACACGTAGGCGCCTCACAAATTCTCACGCCATTCCGAGTCCGGCGGACGAAGTTGGCCAGCCCCACCCCCCAAGGCTATAGCCCACCCGTTTTTGTGCCCTTTTTCCGCTGGACGAACTTGGCGCCCCGGCCTTCGGGCGGGTATTTTTGGGAGCGGCTGCACCCGCGGCCTATTATTGGCACACGGAGGCGCCTCGCAAAGTCTCGCGCCATTCCGAGTCCGGTGGACGAAGTTGGTCAGCCCCACCCCCTAGGCTATAGCCCACCCGTTTTTGTGGCCTTTTTCAGCTGGACGAACTTGGCGCCCCGGCCTTCGGGCGGGTATTTTTTGCCGCGTCTGTGCCCGCGGCCTATTTTTGGCACACGGAGGCGACTCGCAAAGACTCGCGCCATTCCGTGTCCGGCGGACGAAGTTGGACAGCCCCACCCCCCAAGGCTATAGCCCACCCGTTTTTGTGGCCTTTTTCCGCTGGACGAACTTGGCGCCCCGGCCTTCGGGTGGGTATTTTTGGGCGCGGCTGTGCCCGCGGCCTATTTTTGGTACACGGAGGCGCCTCGCAAAGTCTCGCGCCATTCGGAGTCCGGCGGACGAAGTTGGCCAGCCCCACCCCCCAAGGCTATAGCCCACCCGTTTTTGTGGCCTTTTTCCGCTGGACGAACTTGGCGCCCCGGCGTTCGGGCGGGTATTTTTGGGCGCGGCTGTGCCCGCGGCCTATTTTTGGCACACGGAGGTGCCTCACAAAGTCTCGCGCTATTCCGAGTCCGGCGGACGAAGTTGGCCAGCCCCACCCCCCAAGGCTATAGCCCACCCGTTTTTGTGGCCATTTTCCGCTG
Organism: Citrus sp. QX-2021; assembly: GCA_030444885.1. Lineage (NCBI taxonomy): Eukaryota > Viridiplantae > Streptophyta > Magnoliopsida > Sapindales > Rutaceae > Citrus > Citrus sp. QX-2021. The sequence continues at coordinate 79,147 of JAUJEF010000268.1, read as the reverse complement.
GACGAACTTGGCGGCCCGGCCTTCGGGCGGGTATTTTTGGGCGAGGCTGTACCCGCGGCCTATTTTGGCACACGGAGGCGCCTCGCAAAGTCTCGCAGCATTCCGAGTCCGGCGGACGAAGTCGGCCAGCCCCACCCCCTAGGCTATAGCCCACCCGTTTTTGTGGCCTTTTTCAGCTGGACGAACTTGGCGCCCCGGCCTTCGGGCGGGTATTTTTTGGCGCGGCTGTGCCCGCGGCCTATTTTTGGCACACGGAGGAGCCTCGTAAAGTCTCGCGCCATTCCGTGTCCGGCGGACGAAGTGGGCCAGCCCCACACCCCAAGGCTATAGCCCACCCATTTTTGTGGCCATTTTCCGCTGGACGAACTTGGCACCCCGGCCTTCGGGCGGTTATTTTTGGGCGCGGCTGTGTCCCTAACCTATTTCTGGCACGCGGAGGCCGCTCGCAAAGTCTCGCCCCATTCCGACTACGGCGGACGAAGTTGGTCAGCCCCTCCCCCCAAGGCTATAGCCCACCCGTTTTTTGGCCATTTTTTCGCTGGATGAACTTGGTGGCCCGGCCTTCGGGCGGTTATTTTTGGGCGCGGCTGTACCCGCGGCCTATTTTTGGCACGCGGAGGCCTCTCGCAATGTCTCGTCCCATTCCGAGTCCGGCGGACGAAGTTGGCCAGCCCCTCCCCCCAAGGCTATAGCCCACCCGTTTTTTGGCCATTATTCCGCTGGGGGGTTTGGGCGCAACAACCTTCGGGGGTTTATTTTTGGGCGCGACTGTGCCCGCGGACTATTTTTGGCACGCGTAGGCCGTTCGCAAAGTCTCGACCCATTCCGAGTCCGGCGGACGAAGTTGGCCAGCCCGTCCCCCCAAGGCTATAGCCCACCCGTTTTTTGGCCATTTTTCCGCTGGACGAACTTGGCGCCCCGGCCTTCGGGAGTTTATTTTTGGGCGTGGCTGTGCCCGCGGCCTATTTTTGGCACGCGGAGGCCACTCGCAAAGTCTCGACCCATTCCGAGTCCGGCGAACGAACTTGGCCAGCCCCTCCCCCCAAGGCTATAGCCCACCCGTTTTTTGCCCATTATTCCGCTGGGGGGTTTGGGCGCAACAACCTTCGGGGGGTTATTTTTGGGCGCGGCTGTGCCCGCGGCCTATTTTTGGCACGCCAGGCCGCGCTAAAGTCTCGCCCCATTCCGAGTCCGGCGGACGAAGTTGGCCAGCCCCTACCCCCAAGGCTATAGCCCACCCGTTTTTTGGCCATTTTTCCGCTGGACGAACTTGGCGCCCCAGGCCTTTGGGTGGTTATTTTTGGGCGTGGCTGTGCCTGCGGCCTATTTTTGGCACGCAGAGACCGCTCGCAAAGTCTCGCCCCATTCCGAGTCCGGCGGACGAAGTTGGCCAGCCCCTCCCCCCAAGGCTATAGCCCACCCGTTTTTTGGCCATTTTTCCGCTGGGGGGTTTGGGCGCTCCGACCTTCGGGTGGTTATTTATGGGCACGTTTGTGCCCGTGGCCTATTTTTGGCACACGGAGGCCGCTCGCAAAGTCTCACCCCATTGCGAGTCCCGCGGACGAAGTTGGCCAGCCCCTCCCGCCAAGGCTATAGCACAACCCTTTTTTGGCCATTTTTCCGCTGGGGGGTTTGGGCGCAACGACCTTCGCGTGGTTATTTTTGGGCACGGCTGTGCCCGCGTCCTATTTTTGACATGCGGAGGCCGCTCGCAAAGTCTCGCCCCATTCCGAGTCCGGCGGACGAAGTGGGCCAGCCCCTCCCCCCAAGGCTATAGCCCACCCGTTTTTTGGCCATTTTTCCGCTGGGGGGTTTGGGCGCTCCGACCTTCGGGTGGTTATTTTTGGGCGCGTTTGTGCCCGTGGCCTATTTTTGGCACTCGGAGGCCGCTCGCAAAGTCTCGCCGCATTCCGAGTCCGGCGGACGAAGTTGGCCTGCCCCTCCCCCCTAGGCTATAGCCCACCCGTTTTTTGGCCATTTTTCCGCTGGGGGGTTCGGGCGCGCTGACCTTCGGGGGGTTATTTTTGGGTAGGCTGTGCCCGCGGCCTATTTTTGGTATGCGGAGGCCGCTCGCAAAGTCTCGCCCCATTCCGAGTCCGGCGGACGAAGTTGGCCAGCCCCTCCCCCCAAGGCTATACCCCACCCGTTTTTTGGCCATTTTTCCGCTGGTCGAACTTGGCGCCCCGGCCTTCGGGTGGTTATTTTTGGGCGCGGCTGTGCCTGCGGCCTATTTTTGGCACGCGGAGGCCGCTCGTAAAGTCTCGCCCCATTCCGAGTCCGGCGGACGAAGTGGGCCAGCCCCTCCCCCCAAGGCTATAGCCCACCCGTTTTTTGGCCATTTTTCCGCTGGGGGGTTTGGGCGCGCCGACCTTCGGGGGGTTATTTTTGGGTACGGCTGTGCCCGCGGCCTATTTTTGGGACGCGGAGGCCGCTCGCAAAGTCTCGCCCCATTCCGAGTCCGGCGGTTGAAGTTGGCCAGCCCCTCCCCCCAAGGCTATAGCCCACCCGTTTTTTGGCCAATTTTCCGCTGGACGAACTTGGCGCCCCGGCCTTCGGGAAGTTATTTTTGGATGCGGATGTGCCCGCGGCTTATTTTTGGCACGCGGAGGCCGCTCGCAAAGTCTCGCGCCATTCCGAGTCCGGCGGATGAAGTGGGCCAGCCCCTCCCCCCAAGGCTATAGCCCACAAGTTTTTTGGCCATTTTTCCGCTGGGGGGTTTGGGCGCGCCGACCTTCGGGGGATTATTTAGGGGTGCCGCTGTGACCGCGGCCTATTTTTGGCGCACGGAGGCCGCTCGTAAAGTCTCGCCCCATTCCAGGTCTGGCGGACGAAGTTGGCGATCCCCCCCCCCCAAGGCTATAGCCCACCCGTTTTTTGGCCATTTTTCCAATGGGGGGTTTGGGCGCGCCGACCTTCGGGGGGTTATTTTTGGGCGCGGCTGTGCCCGCGGCCTATTTTTCGTACGCGGAGGCCGCTCGTAAAGTTTCGCCCCATTCCGGGTCCGGCGGACGAAGTTGGCGATCCCCCCCCCCCAAGGCTATACCACACCCGTTTTTTGGCCATATTTCCGCTGCACGAACTTGACGCCCCGGCCTTCGGGTGGTTATTTTTGGGCGCGGCTGTGTCCGCAGCCTATTCTTGGCACGCGGAGGCCACTCGCAAAGTATCGCCCCATTCCGAGTCCGGCGGACGAAGTTGGCCAGCCCCACCCCCCAAGGCTATAGCCCACCCGTTTTTTGGCCATTTTTCCGCTGGGAGGTTTGGGCGCGCCGACCTTCGGAGTGTTATTTTTGGGCGCGGCTGTGTCCGCGGCCTATTTTTGGCACGCGGAGGCTCCTCGCAAAGTATCGCCCCATTCCGAGTCCGGCGGACGAAGTTGGCCAGCCCCTCCCCCCAAGGCTATAGCCCACCCGTTTTTGTGGCCATTTTCCGCTCGACGAACTTGGCACCCCGGCCTTCGGGCGGGTATATTTGGGCGCGGCTGTGCCCGCGGCCTATTTTTGGCACACGGAGGCGCCTCACAAAGTCTCGCGCCATTCCGAGTCCGGCGGACGAAGTTGGCCAGCCCCACCCCGCAAGGCTATAGCCCACCCGTTTTTGTGGCAATTTTCCACTGGACGAACTTGGCGCCCCGGTCTTCGGGCAGGTATTTTTGGGCGCGGCTGTGCCCGCGGCCTATTTTTGGCACACGGAGGTGCCTCGCAAAGCCTCGCGCCATTCCGAGTCCGGCGGACGAAGTTGGCCAGCCCCACCCCCCAAGGCTATAGCCCACCCGTTTTCGTGGCCATTTTCCGCTGGACGAACTTGGCGCCCCGGCCTTCGGGAGGGTATTTATGGGCGCGGCTGTGCCCGCGGCCTATTTTTGGCACACGGAGGTGCCTCGCAAAGTCTCGCGCCATTCCGAGTCCGGCGGACGAAGTTGGCCAGCCCCACCCCCCAATGCTATAGCCCACTCGTTTTTGTGCCCATTTTCCGCTGGACGAACTTCGCGCCCCGGCCTTCGGGTTTGTTTTTTTTGGGCGCGGCTGTGCCCGCGGCCTATTTTTGGCACACGGAGGCGCCTCGCAAAGTCTCTCGCCATTCCGAGTCCGGCGGACGAAGTTGGCCAGCCCCACCCCCCAAGGCTATAGCCCACCCGTTTTTGTGGCCATTTTCCGCTGGATGAACTTGGCGCCCCGGCCTTCGGGCGGTTATTTTTGGGCGCGGCTGAACCCGCGGCCTTTTTTTGGCACACGGAAGGGCCTCGTAAAATCTCGCGCCATTCCGAGTCCGGCGGACGAAGTTGGCCAGCCCCACCCCCCAAGGCTATAGCCCACCCGTTTTTGTGGCCATTTTCCGCTGGACGAACTTGGCGCCCCGGCCTTCGGGCTGGTATTTTTGGGCGCGGCTGTGCGCGCGGCCTATTTTTGGCACACGGAGGCGCCTCGCAAAGTCTCGCGCCATTCCGAGTCCGGCAGACGAAGTCGGCCAGCCCCACCCCCCAAGGCTATAGCCCACCCGTTTTTGTGGTCATTTTCCGCTGGACGAACTTGGCGCCTCGGCCTTCGGGCGGGTATTTTTGGGCGCGGCTGTGCCCGCGGCCTATTTTTGGCACACGGAGGCGCCTCGCAAAGTCTCGCGCCATTCGGAGTCCGGCGGACGAAGTTGGCCAGCCCCACCCCCCAAGGCTATAGCCCACCCGTTTTTGTGGCCATTTTCCGTTGGACGAACTTGGCGCCCCGACCTTCGTGCGGGTATTTTCGGGCGCGGCAGTGCCCGTGGCCTATTTTTGGCACACGGAGGCGTCTTGAAAAGTCTCGCACCATTCCGAGCCGGCGGACGAAGTCGGCCAGCCCCACCCCCGAAGGCTATAGCCCACCCGTTTTTGTGGCCTTTTTCCGCTGGACGAACTTCGCGCCCCGGCCTTCGGGGCGGTATTTTTTGGCGCGGCTGTGCCCCAGGCCTATTTTTGGCACACGGAGGAGCCTCGCAAAGTCTCGCGCCATTCAGAGTCCGGCGGACGAAGTTGGCCAGCCCCACCCCCCAAGGCTATAGCCCACCCGTTTTTGTGGCCATTTTCCGCTGGACGAACTTGGCGCCTCGGCCGTCGGGCAGGTATTTTTGGGCGCGGCTGTGCGCGCGGCCTATTTTTGGCACACGGAGGCGCCTCGCAAAGACTCGCGCCATTCCGAGTCCGGCGGACGAAGTGTGACAGCCCCACCCCCCAAGGCCATAGCCCACCCGTTTTTGTAGCCTTTTTCCGCTGGACGAACATGGCACCCCGGCCTTCGGGCGGGTATTTTCGGGCGCGGCTGTGCCCGCGGCCTATTTTTGGCAAACGGAGGCGCCTCGCAAAGTCTCGCACCATTCCGAGTCCGGCGGACGAAGTGTGACAGCCCCACCCCCCAAGGCTATATCCCACCCGTTTTTGTGGCCTTTTTCCGCGGGACGAACTTGGCGCCCTGGCCTTCGGGCTGGTATTTTTTCTGCGCGGCAGTGCCCGCGGCCTATTTTTGGCACACGGAGACGCCTCGCAAAGTCTCGCGCCATTCCGAGTCCGGCGGACGAAGTGTGACAGCCCCACCCCCCAAGGCCATAGCCCACCCGTTTTTGTGGCCTTTTTCCGCTGGACGAACATGGCGCCCCGGCCTTCGGGCGGGTATTTTCGGGCGCGGCTGTGCCCGCGGCCTATTTTTGGCACACGGAGGCGCCTCGCAAAGACTCGCGCCATTCCGAGTCCGGCGGACGAAGTGTGACAGCCCCACCCCCCAAGGCCATAGCCCACCCGTTTTTGTGGCCTTTTTCCGCTGGACGAACATGGCACCCCGGCCTTCGGGCGGGTATTTTCGGGCGCGGCTGTGCCCGCGGCCTATTTTTGGCACACGGAGGCCGCTCGCAAAGTCTCACCCCATTCCGAGTCCGGCGGACGAAGTTGGCCAGCACCTCCCCCCAAGGCTATAGCCACCCGTTTTTTGGCCATTTTTCCGCTGGAGGTTTGGGCGCGCTGACCTTCGGGCGGTTATTTTTGGGCACGGCTGTGCCCGCGGCCTATTTTTGGCACACGGAGGCCGCTCGCAATGTCTCGCCCCATTCCGAGCCCGGCGGACGAAGTGGGCCAGCCCCTCCCCCCAAGGCTATAGCCCACCCGTTTTTTGGCCATTTTTCCGCTGGGGGGTTTGGGCGCGCCGACCATCGGGGGGTTATTTTTGGGCGCGGCTCTGACCGCGGCCTATTTTTGGCACGCGGAGGCCTCTCGCAAAGTCTCACACCATTCCGAGTCCGGCGGACGAAGTTGGCCAGCCCCTCCCCCCAAGGCTATAGCCCACCCGTTTTTTGGCCATTTTTCCACTGGACGAACTTGGCGCCCCGGCCTTCGGGCAGTTATGTTTGGGCGCGGCTACGCCCGCGGCCTATATTTGGCACACGGAGGCCGCTCGCAAAGTCTCACCCCATTCCAAGCCCGGTGGACGAAGTTGGCCAGCCCCAACCCCCAAGGCTATAGCCCACCAGTTTTTTGGCCATTTTTCCGCGGGACGAACTTGGCGCCCCGGCCTTCGGGCGGTTATTTTTGGGCGCGGCTGTGCCCGCGGCCTATTTTTGGCACGCGGAGGCCGCTCGCAAAGTCTAACCCCATTCCGAGTCCGGCGGACGAAGTTGGCCAGCACCTCCCCCCAAGGCTATAGCCCACCCGTTTTTTGGCCATTTTTCCGCTGGAGGTTTGGGTGCGCCGACCTTCGGGGGTTATTTTTGGGCACGGCTGTGCCCGCGGCCTATTTCTGGCACATGGAGGCTGCTCGCAAAGTCTCGCCCCATTCCGATTCCGGCGGACGAAGTTGGCCAGCCCCTCCCCCCAAGGCTATAGCCCACCCGTTTTTTGGCCATTTTTCCGATGGACGATCTTGGCGCCCCGGCCTTCGGGCGGTTATTTTTCGGCGCGGCTGTGCCCGCGGCCTATATTTGGCGCACAGAGGCCGCTCGCAAAGTCTCGCCCCATTCCGAGCCCGGCGGACGAAGTGGGCCAGCCCCTCCCCCCAAGGCTATAGCCCACCCGTTTTTTGGCCATTTTTCCGCTGGGGGTTTGGGCGCGCCGACCATCGGGGGGTTATTTTTGGGCGCGGCTGTGCCCGCGGCCTATTTTTGGCACGCGGAGGCCGCTCGCAAAGTCTAACCCCATTCCGAGTCCGGCGGACGAAGTTGGCCAGCACCTCCCCCCAAGGCTATAGCCCACCCGTTTTTTGGCCATTTTTCCGCTGGAGGTTTGGGCGCGCCGACCTTCGGGGGTTATTTTTGGGCACGGCTGTGCCCGCGGCCTATTTTTGGCACACGGAGGCTGCTCGCAAAGTCTCGCCCCATTCCGAGTCCGGCGGACGAAGTTGGCCAGCCCCTCCCCCCAAGGCTATAGCCCACCCGTTTTTTGGCCATTTTTCCGCTGGGGGGTGTTGGCGCCCCGGCCTTCGGGGGGTTATTTTTGGGCGCGGCTGTGCCCGCGGCCTATTTTTGGCACGCGGAGGCCGCTCGCAAAGTCTCGCCCCATTCCGAGCCCGGCGGACGAAGTGGGCCAGCCCCTCCCCCCAAGGCTATAGCCCACCCGTTTTTTGGCCATTTTTCCGCTGGGGGGTTTGGGCGCGCCGACCATCGGGGGGTTATTTTTGGACGCGGCTGTGCCCGCGGCCTATTTTTGGCACGCGGAGGCCGCTCGCAAAGTCTCACCCCATTCCGAGTCCGGCGGACGAAGTTGGCCAGCACCTCCCCCCAAGGCTATAGCCCACCCGTTTTTTGGCCATTTTTCCGCGGGGCGAACTTGGCGCCCCGGCCTTCGGGCGGTTATTTTTGGGCGCGGCTGTGTCCGCGGCCTATATTTAGCACGCGGAGGCTGCTCGCAAAGTCTCGCCCCATTCCGAATCCGGCGGACGAAGTTGGCCAGCACCTCCCCCCAAGGCTATAGCCCACCCGTTTTTTGGCCATTTTTCCGCTGGGGGGTTTGGGCGCGCCGACCTTCGGGGTGTTATTTTTGGGCAAGGCTGTGCCCGTGGCCTATTTTTGGCACGCGGAGGCCATTCGCAAAGTCTCGACCCATTCCGAGTCCGGCGGACGGAATTGGCCAGCCCCTCCCCCCAAGGATATAGCCCACCCGTTTTTTGGCCATTTTTCCGCTGGACGAACTTGGTGCCCCGGCCTTCGGGCGGTTATATTTGGGCGCGGCTGTGCCCGCGGCCTATTTTTAGCACGCGGAGGCCGCTCGCAAAGTCTCGCCCCATTTCGAGTCCGGCGGACGAAGTTGGCAAGCCCCTCCCCCCAAGGCTATAGCCCACCCGTTTTTTGGCCATTTTTCCGCTGTGGGGTTTGGGCGCAACGACCTTCGGGGGGTGATTTTTGGGTACGGCTGTGCCCGCGGCCTATTTTTAGTACGCGGAGGCCACTCGCAAAGTCTCGCCCCATTCCGAGTCCGGCGGACGAAGTTGGCCAGCCCCTCCCCCCAAGGCCATAGCCCACCCGTTTTTTGGCCATTTTTCCGCTGGGGGGTTTGGGCGCAACAACCTTCGGGAGGTTATTTTTGGGCGTGGCTGTGCCCGCGGCCTATTTTTGGCACGTGGAGGCTGCTCGCAAAGTCTCGCCCCATTCCGAGTCCGGCGGACGAAGTTGGCCAGCCCCTCCCCGCAAGGCTATAGCCCACCCGTTTTTTGGCCATATTTCCCCTGGACGAACTTGGCGCCCCGGCCTTCGGGCGGTTTTTTTTGGACGTGGCTGTACCCGCAGCATATTTTTGGCACGAGGAGGCCGCTCGCAAAGTCTCGCCCCATTCCGAGTCCGGCGGACGAAGCTGGCCAGCCCCTCCCCCCAAGGCTATAGCCCACCCGTTTTTTGGCCATTTTTCCAATGGATGAACTTGGCGCCCCGGCCTTCGGGGGGTTCTTTTTGGGCGCGGCTGTCCCCGCGACCTATTTTTGGCACGCGGAGGCCGCTCGCAAAGTCTCGCCCCATTCCGAGTCCGGCGGACGAAGTTAGCAAGCCCCTCCCCCCAAGGCTATAATCCACCCGTTTTTTGGCCATTTTTCCGTTGGGGGGTTTGGACGTAACGACCTTCGGCGGGTTATTTTTGGGCGCGGCTGTGCCCGCGGCCTATTTTTAGCACGCGGAGGCCACTCGCAAAGTCTCGCCCCATTCCGAGTCCGGCGGACGAAGTTAGCCAGCCCCTCCCCCCAAGGCTATAGCCCACCCGTTTTTTGACCATTTTTCCGCGGGACGAACTTGGCGCCCCGGCCTTCGGGCGGTTATTTTTGGGCGCGGCTGTGCCCGCGGCCTATTTTTGGCACGTGGAGGCCGCTCGCAAAGTCTCGTCCCATTCCGAGTCCGGCGGACGAAGTTGGCCAGCCCCTCCCCCCAAGGCTATAGCCCACCCGTTTTTTTGGCCATTTTTCCGCTGGGGGGTTTGGGCGCGCCGACCTTCGGTCGGTTATTTTTGGGCGCGGCTGTACCCACGGCATATTTTCGGCACCCGGAGGCCGCTCGCAAAGTCTCGCCCCATTCCGAGTCCGGCGGACGAAGTTGGCCAGCCCCTCCCCGCAAGGCTATAGCCCACCCGTTTTTTGGCCATATTTCCCCTGGACGAACTTGGCGCCCCGGCCTTCGGGTGGTTTTTTTTGGACGTGGCTGTACCCGCAGCATATTTTTGGCACGAGGAGGCCGCTCGCAAAGTCTCGCCCCATTCCGAGTCCGGCGGACGAAGCTGGCCAGCCCCTCCCCCCAAGGCTATAGCCCACCCGTTTTTTGGCCATTTTTCCAATGGATGAACTTGGCGCCCCGGCCTTCAGGAGGTTATTTTTTAGCGCGGCTGTGCCCGCGGCATATTTTTGGCACGCGGAGGCCGCTCGCAAAGTCTCGCCCCATTCCGAATCCGGCGGACGAATTTGGCCAGCCCCTCCCCCCAAGGCTATAGCCCACCCGTTTTTTGGCCAATTTTCCACTGGGGTTTGGCGCGCCCGACCTTCGGGCGGTTATTTTCGGCGCGGCTGTGCCCGTGGCCTATTTTTGGCATGCGGAGGCCACTGCAAAGTCTCGCCCCATTCCGAGTCGGGCGGACGACGTTGGCCCGCCCGTCCCCCAAGGCTATAGCCCACCCGTTTTTTGGCCATTTTTCCGCTGGACGAACTTGGCGCCCCGGCCTTCGGGCGGTTATTTTTGGGCGCGGCTGTGCCTGCGGCCTATTTTTAGCACGCGGAGGCCGCTCACAAAGTCTCGCCCCTTTCCGAGTCCGGCGGATGAAGTTGGCCAGCCCCTCCCCCCAAGCCTATAGCCCACCCGTTTTTTGGCCATTTTTCCGCTGGGGGGTTTGGGCGCGCCGACCTTCGGTCGGTTATTTTTGGTCACGGCTGTACCCGCGGCATATTTTGGCACCGGAGACCGCTCGCAAAGTCTCGCCCCATTCCGAGTCCGCGGACGAAGTTGGCCAGCCCCTCCCCCAAGGCTATAGCCCACCCGTTTTTGGCCATTTTTCCGCTGGGGTTTGGGCGCGCGCCCGACCTTCGGGCGGTGGGCGCGGCTTATTTTGGGCGCGGCTATGCCCGTGGCCTATTTTTGGCTCTCGGAGGCCGCTCGCAATGTCTCGATCCATTCCGAGTCCGGCGGACGAAGTTGGCCAGCCCCTCCCCCCAAGGCTATAGCCCTCCCGTTTTTTGGCCATTTTTCCGCTGGACGAACTTGGCGCCCCGGCCTTCGGCGGGTTATTTTTGGGCGCGGCTGTCCCCGCAACCTATTTTTGGCACGCGGAGGCCGCTCGCAAAGTCTAGCCCCATTCCGAGTCCGGCGGACGAAGTCGGCCAGCCCCTCCCCCCAAGGCTATAGCCCACCCTTTTTTTGGCCATTTTTCCACTGGACGAACTTGGCGCACCGGCCTTCGGGCGGTTATTTTTGGCCGCGGCTGTGCCTGCGGCATATTTTTTGCATGCGGAGGCCGCTCGCAAAGTCTCGCCCCATTCCGAGTCCGGCGAACGAAGTTGGCCAGCCCCTCCCCCCAAGGCTATTGCCCACCCGTTTTTTGGCCATTTTTCCGCTGGGGGGTTTGGGCGCCCCGACCTTCGGGCGGTTATTTTTGGGCGCGGCTATGCCCGTGGCCTATTTTTGGCACACGGAGGCCGCTCGCAATGTCTCGACCCATTCCGAGTCCGGCGGACGAAGTTGGCCAGCCCCTCCCCCCAAGGCTATAGACCACCCGTTTTTTGGCCATTTTTCCGCTGGACGAACTTGGCGCACCGGCCTTCGGGGGGTTATTTTTGGGCGCGGGTGTCCCCGCGACCTATTTTTGGCACGCGGAGGCCGCTCGCAAAGTCTCGCCCCATTCCGAGTCCGGCGGACGAAGTTAGCAAGCCCCTCCCCCCAAGGCTATAGTCCACCCGTTTTTTGGCCATTTTTCCGTTGGGGGGTTTGGACGTAACGACCTTCGGCGGGTTATTTTTGGGCGCGGCTGTGCCCGCGGCCTATTTTTAGCACGCGGAGGCCACTCGCAAAGTCTCGCCCCATTCCGAGTCCGGCGGACGAAGTTGGCCAGCCCCTCCCCCCAAGACCATAGCGCACCCGTTTTTTGGCCATTTTTCCGCTGGGGGGTTTGGGCGCAACGACCTTCGGGAGGTTATTTTTGGGCGCGACTGTGCGCGCGGCCTATTTTTGGCACGTGGAGGCTGCTCGGAAAGTCTCGTCCCATTCCGAGTCCGGCGGACGAAGTGGGCCAGCCCCTCCCCCCAAGGCTATAGCCCACCCGTATTTTTGGCCATTTTTCTGCTGGGGGGTTTGGGCGCGCCGACCTTCGGTCGGTTATTTTTGGTCGCGGCTGTACCCGCGGCATAATTTTGGCACCCGGAGACCGTTCGCAAAGTCTCGCCCCATTTCGAGTCCGGCGGACGAAGTTGGCCAGCCCCTCCCCCCAAGGCTATAGCCCACCCGTTTTTTGGCCATTTTTCCGCGGGACGAACATGGCGCCCCGGCCTTCGGGCGGTTATTTTTGGGCGCGGCTGTGCCCGTGGCCTATTTTTTGGCACGTGGAGGCCGCTCGCAAAGTCTCGTCCTATTCCGAGTCCGGCGGACGAAGTTGGCCAGCCCCTCCCCCCAAGTCTATAGCCCACCCGTTTTTTTGGCCATTTTTCCGCTGGGGGATTTGGGCGCGCCGACCTTCGGGCGGTTATTTTTGGGCGCGGCTATGGCCGTGGCCTATTTTTGGCACTCGGAGGCCGCTCGCAATGTCTCGATCCATTCCGAGTCCGGCGGACGAAGTTGGCCAGCCCCTCCCCCCAAGGCTATAGCCCTCCCGTTTTTTGGCCATTTTTCCGCTGGACGAACTTGGCGCCCCGGCCTTCGGGGGGTTATTTTTGGGCGCGGCTGTCCCCGCGACCTATTTTTGGCACGCGGAGGCCGCTCGCAAAGTCTCGCCCCATTCCGAGTCCGGCGGACGAAGTTGGCAAGCCCCTCCCCCCAAGGCTATAGCCCACCCGTTTTTTGGCCATTTTTCCGCTGGACGAACTTGGCGCCCCGGCCTTCGGGGGGTTATTTTTAGGCATTGCTGTGCCCGCGGCCTATTTTTAGCACGCGGAGGCCGTTCACAAAGTCTCGCCCCTTTCCGAGTCCGGCGGATGAAGTTGGCCAGCCCCTCCCCCCAAGGCTATAGCCCACCCGTTTTTTGGCCATTTTTCCGCTGGGGGGTTTGGGCGCAACGACCTTCGGGAGGTTATTTTTGGACGCGACTGTGCCCGCGGCCTATTTTTGGCACGTGGAGGCTGCTCGTAAAGTCTCGTCCCATTCCGAGTCCGGCGGACGAAGTGGGCCAGCCCCTCCCCCCAAGGCTATAGCCCACCCGTATTTTTGACCATTTTTCTGCTGGGGGGTTTGGGCGAGCCGACCATCGGTCGGTTATTTTTGGTCGCGGCTGTACCCGCTGCATATTTTTGGCACCCGGAGACCGCTCGCAAAGTCTCGCCCCATTCCGAGTCCGGCGGACGAAGTTGGCCAGCCCCTCCCCCCAAGGCTATAGCCCACCCGTTTTTTGGCCATTTTTCCGCGGGACGAACTTGGCGCCCCGGCCTTCGGGCGGTTATTTTTGGGCGCGGCTGTGTCCGCGGCCTATTTTTTGGCACGTGGAGGCCGCTCGCAAAGTCTCGTCCTATTCTGAGTCCGGCGGACGAAGTTGGCCAGCCCCTCCCCCCAAGGCTATAGCCCACCCGTTTTTTTGGCCATTTTTCCGCTGGGGGATTTGGGAGCGCCGACCTTCGGGCGGTTATTTTTGGGCGCGGCTATGGCCGTGGCCTATTTTTGGCACTCGGAGGCCGCTCGCAATGTCTCGATCCATTCCGAGTCCGGCGGACGAAGTTGGCCAGCCCCTCCCCCCAAGGCTATAGCCCTCCCGTTTTTTGGCCATTTTTCCGCTGGACGAACTTGGCGCCCCGGCCTTCGGGGGTTATTTTTAGGCGCAGCTGTCCCGCGACCTATTTTTGGCACACGGAGGCCGCTCGCAAAGTCTCGCCCCATTCCGAGTCCGGCGGACGAAGTTGGCAAGCCCCTCCCCCCAAGGCTATAGACCACCCGTTTTTTGGCCATTTTTCCGCGACTTAGGGGTTTGGGCGCATAGCGACCTTCGGCGGGTTATTTTTGGACGCGGCTGTGCCCTCGTCCTATTTTTTGCACTCTGAGGCCTCTCGCAAAGTCTCGCCCCATTCCGAGTCCGGCGGACGAAGTTAGCCAGCCCCTCCCCCCAAGGCTATAGCCCACCCGTTTTTTGACCATTTTTCCGCGGGACGAACTTGGTGCCCCGGCCTTCGGGCGGTTATTTTTGGGCGCGGCTGTGCCCGCGGCCTATTTTTGGCACGTGGAGGCCGCTCGCAAAGTCTCGTCCCATTCCGAGTCCGGCGGACGAAGTTGGCCAGCCCCTCTCCCCAAGGCTATAGCCCACCCATTTTTTTGGCCATTTTTCCGCTGGGGGGTTTGGGCGCGCCGACCTTCGGTCGGTTATTTTTGGGCGCGGCTGTACCCACAGCATATTTTCGGCACCCGGAGGCCGCTCGCAAAGTCTCGCCCCATTCCGAGTCCGAGGCGGCGGAAGTTGGCCAGCCCCAAGGCTATAGCCCACCCGTTTTTGGGCCATTTTTCCGCTGGACGAACTTGGCGCCCCGGCCTTCGGGCTGTTATTTTTGGGCGCGGCTGTGCCCGCGGCCTATTTTTGGCACGCGGAGGCCGCTCGCAAAGTCTCGCCCCATTCCGAGTCCGGCGGACGAAGTTGGCCAGCCCCTCCCCCCAAGGCTATAGCCCACCCGTTTTTTGGCCATTTTTCCGCGGGACGAACTTGGCGCCCCGGCCTTCGGGCGGTTATTTTTGGGCGCGGCTGTGCCCGCGGCCTATTTTTTGGCACGTGGAGGCCGCTTGCAAAGTCTCGTCCTATTCCGAGTCCGGCGGACGAAGTTGGCCAGCCCCTACCCCCAAGGCTATAGCCCACCCGTTTTTTTGGCCATTTTTCCGCTGGGGGGTTTGGGCGCGCCGACCTTCGGGCGGTTATTTTTGGGCGCGGCTATGGGCGTGGCCTATTTTTGGCACTCGGAGGCCGCTCGCAATGTCTCGATCCATTCCGAGTCCGGCGGACGAAGTTGGCCAGCCCCTCCCCCCAAGGCTATAGCCCTCCCGTTTTTTGGCCATTTTTCCGCTGTACGAACTTGGCGCCCCGGCCTTCGGGGGGTTATTTTTGGGCGCAGCTGTCCCCGCGACCTATTTTTGGCACACGGAGGCCGCTCGCAAAGTCTCGCCCCATTCCGAGTCCGGCGGACGAAGTTGGCAAGCCCCTCCCCCCAAGGCTATAGTCCACCCGTTTTTTGGCCATTTTTCCGTTAGGGGGTTTGGGCTTAGCCGACCTTGGCGGGTTATTTTTGGGCGCGGCTGTGTCCGCGGCCTATTTTTGGCACACGGAGGCCGCTCGCAAAGTCTCGCCCCATTCCGAGTCCGGCGGACGAAGTTGGCCAGCCCCTCCCCCCAAGGCTATAGCCCACCCGTTTTTTGGCCATTTTTCCGCTGGACGAACTTGGCGCCCCGGCCTTCGGGCTGTTATTTTTGGGCGCGGCTGTGCCCGCGGCCTATTTTTGGCACGCGGAGGCCGCTCGCAAAGTCTCGTCCCATTCCGAGTCCGGCGGACGAAGTTGGCCAGCCCCTCCCCCCAAGGCTATAGCCCACCCTTTTTTGGCCATTTTTCCGCTGGGGGGTTTGGGCGCGCCGACCTTCGGTCGGTTATTTTTGGGCGCGGCTGTACCCACAGCATATTTTCGGCACCCGGAGGCCGCTCGCAAAGTCTCGCCCCATTCCGAGTCCGGCGGACGAAGTTGGCCAGCCCCTCCCCCCAAGGCTATAGCCCACCCGTTTTTTGGCCATTTTTCCGCTGGACGAACTTGGCGCCCCGGCCTTCGGGCTGTTATTTTTGGGCGCGGCTGTGCCCATGGCCTATTTTTGGCACGCGGAGGCCGCTCGCAAAGTCTCGCCCCATTCCGAGTCCGGCGGACGAAGTTGGCAAGCCCCTCCCCCCAAGGCTATAGCCCACCCGTTTTTTGACCATTTTTCCGCGGGACGAACTTGGCGCCCTGGCCTTCGGGCGGTTATTTTTGGGCGCGGCTGTGCCCGCGGCCTATTTTTTGGCACGTGGAGGCCGCTCGCAAAGTCTCGTCCTATTCCGAGTCCGGCGGACGAAGTTGGCCAGCCCCTCCCCCCAAGGCTATAGCCCACCCGTTTTTTTGGTCATTTTTCCGCTGGGGGGTTTTGGCGCGCCGACCTTCGGGCGGTTATTTTTGGGCGCGGCTATGCCCGTGGCCTATTTTTGGCACTCGGAGGCCGCTCGCAATGTCTCGATCCATTCCGAGTCCGGCGGACGAAGTTGGCCAGCCCCTCCCCCCAAGGCTATAGCCCTCCCGTTTTTTGGCCATTTTTCCGCTGGACGAACTTGGCGCCCCGGCCTTCGGGGGGTTATTTTTGGGCGCGGCTGTCCCCGCGACCTATTTTTGGCACACGGAGGCCGCTCGCAAAGTCTCGCCCCATTCCGAGTCCGGCGGACGAAGTTGGCAAGCCCCTCCCCCCAAGGCTATAGTCCACCCGTTTTTTGGCCATTTTTCCGTTAGGGGGTTTGGACGCAACGACCTTCGGCGGGTTATTTTTGGACGCGGCTGTGCCCGCGGCCTATTTTTGGCACCCGGAGGCCGCTCGCAAAGTCTCGCCCCATTCCGAGTCCGGCGGACGAAGTTGGCCAGCCCCCCCCCCAAGGCTATAGCCCACCCGTTTTTTGGCCATTTTTCCGCTGGACGAACTTGGCGCCCCGGCCTTCGGGCTGTTATTTTTGGGCGCGGCTGTGCCCGCGGCCTATTTTTGGCACGTGGAGGCCGCTCGCAAAGTCTCGTCCCATTCCGAGTCCGGCGGACGAAGTTGGCCAGCCCCTCTCCCCAAGGCTATAGCCCACCCATTTTTTTGGCCATTTTTCCGCTGGGGGGTTTGGGCGCGCCGACCTTCGGTCGGTTATTTTTGGGCGCGGCTGTACCCACAGCATATTTTCGGCACCCGGAGGCCGCTCGCAAAGTCTCGCCCCATTCCGAGTCCGGCGGACGAAGTTGGCCAGCCCCCCCCCCCAAGGCTATAGCCCACCCGTTTTTTGGCCATTTTTCCGCTGGACGAACTTGGCGCCCCGGCCTTCGGGCTGTTATTTTTGGGCGCGGCTGTGCCCGCGGCCTATTTTTGGCACGCGGATGCGGCTCGCAAAGTCTCGCCCCATTCCGAGTCCAGCGGATGAAGTTGGCCAGCCCCTCCCCCCAAGGCTATAGTCCACCCGTTTTTTGGCCATTTTTCCGCTGGACGAACTTGGCGCCCCGGCCTTCGGGCGGTGATTTTTGGTCGTGGCTGTACCCGCGGCCTATTTTTGGCACGCGGAGGCCGCTCGCAAAGTCTCGCCCCATTCCGAGTCCGGCGGACGAAGTTGGTCAACCCCTCCCCCCAAATCTATAGCCCACCCGTTTTTTGGCCATTTTTCCGCTGGACGAACTTGGCGACCCGGCCTTCGGGCGGTTATTTTCGGGTGCGGCTGTACCCACGGCCTATTTTTGGCTCGCGGAGGCCGCTCGCAAAGTCTCGCCCCATTCCGAGTCCGGCGGACGAAGTTGGTCAGCCCCTCCCCCCAAGGCTATAGCCCACCCGTTTTTTGGCCGTTTTTCCGCTGGACGAACTTGGCGCCCCGGCCTTCGGGTAGTTATTTTTGGGCGCGGCTGTGTCCGCGGCCTATTTTTGGCACGCGGAGGCCGCTCGCAAAGTCTCGTCCCATTCCGAGTCCGGCGGACGAAGTTGGCCAGCCCCTCCCCCCAAGGCTATAGTCCACCCGTTTTTTGGCCATTTTTCCGTTGGGGGGTTTGGGCGCAACGACCTTCGGGCGGTTATTTTTGGGCGCGGCTATGCCCGTGGCCTATTTTTGGCACACGGAGGCCGCTCGCAATGTCTCGACCCATTCCGAGTCCGGCGGACGAAGTTGGCCAGCCCCTCCCCCCAAGGCTATAGCCCTCCCGTTTTTTGGCCATTTTTCCGCTGGACGAACTTGGCGCCCCGGCCTTCGGGGGGTTATTTTTGGGTGCGGCTGTCCCCGCGACCTATTTTTGGCACGCGGAGGCCGCTCGCAAAGTCTCGCCCCATTCCGAGTCCGGCGGACGAAGTTGGCAAGCCCCTCCCCCCAAGGCTATAGTCCACCCGTTTTTTGGCCATTTTTCCGTTGGGGGGTTTGGACGCAACGACCTTCGGCGGGTTATTTTTGGGCGCGGCTGTGCCCGCGGCCTATTTTTAGCACGCGGAGGCCACTCGCAAAGTCTCGCCCCATTCCGAGTCCGGCGGACGAAGTTGGCCAGCCCCTCCCCCCATGGCCATAGCGCACCCGTTTTTTGGCCATTTTTCCGCTGGGGGGTTTGGGCACAACGACCTTCGGGAGGTTATTTTTGGGTGCGACTGTGCCCGCGGCCTATTTTTGGTACGTGGAGGCTGCTCGCAAAGTCTCGTCCCATTCCGAGTCCGGCGGACGAAGTGGGCCAGCCCCTCCCCCCAAGGCTATAGCCCACCCGTATTTTTGGCCATTTTTCTGCTGGGGGGTTTGGGCGCGCCGACCATCGGTCGGTTATTTTTGGTCGCGGCTGTACACGCGGCATATTTTTGGCACCCGGAGACCGCTCGCAAAGTCTCGCCCCATTCCGAGTCCGGCGGACGAAGTGGCCAGCCCCTCCCCCCAAGGCTATAGCCCACCCGTTTTTTGGCCATTTTTCCGCGGGACGAACTTGGCGCCCCGGCCTTCGGGCGGTTATTTTTGGGCGCGGCTGTGCCCGCGGCCTATTTTTTGGCACGTGGAGGCCGCTCGCAAAGTCTCGTCCTATTCCGAGTCCGGCGGACGAAGTTGGCCAGCCCCTCCCCCCAAGGCTATAGCCCACCCGTTTTTTTGGCCATTTTTCCGCTGGGGGATTTGGGCGCGCCGACCTTCGGGCGGTTATTTTTGGGCGCGGCTATGGCCGTGGCCTATTTTTGGCACTCAGAGGCCGCTCGCAATATCTCGATCCATTCCGAGTCCGGCGGACGAAGTTGGCCAGCCCCTCCCCCCAAGGCTATAGCCCTCCCGTTTTTCGGCCATTTTTCCGCTGGACGAAAATGGCGCCCCGGCCTTCGGGGGGTTATTTTTGGGCGCGGCTGTCCCCGCGACCTATTTTTGGCACGCGGAGGCCGCTCACAAAGTCTCGCCCCATTCCGAGTCCGGCGGACGAAGTTGGCAAGCCCCTCCCCCCAAGGCTATAGCCCACCCGTTTTTTGGCCATTTTTCCGCTGGACGAACTTGGCGCCCCGGCCTTCGGGCGGTTATTTTTGGGCGCGGCTGTGCCCGCGGCCTATTTTTAGCACGCGGAGGCCGTTCGCAAAGTCTCGCCCCTTTCCGAGTCCGGCGGATGAAGTTGGCCAGCCCCTCCCCCCAAGGCTATAGCCCACCCGTTTTTTGGCCATTTTTCCGCTGGGGGGTTTGGGCGCAACGACCTTCGGGGTGTTGTTTTTGGGCATTGCTGTGCCCGCGGCCTATGTTTGGCATATGGAGGCTGCTCGCAAAGTCTAGCCCCATTCCGAGTCCGGCGGACGAAGTCGGCCAGCCCCTCCCCCCAAGGCTATAGCCCACCTGTTTTTTGGCCATTTTTCCGCTGGACGAACTTGGCGCACCGTCCTTCGGGCGGTTATTTTTGGCCGCGGCTGTGCCTGCTGCATATTTTTGACATGCAGAGGCCGCTCGCAAAGTCTCACCCCATTCCGAGTCCGGCGAACGAAGTTGGCCAGCCCCTCCCCCCAAGGCTATTGCCCACCCGTTTTTTGGCCATTTTTCCGCTGGGGGGTTTGGGCGCGCCGACCTTCGGGCGGTTATTTTTGGGCGCGGCTATGCCCGTGGCCTATTTTTGGCACACGGAGGCCGCTCGCAATGTCTCGACCCATTCCGAGTCCGGCGGACGAAGTTGGCCAGCCCCTCCCCCAAGGCTATAGCCCTCCGTTTTTGGCCATTTTCCGCTGGGCCGAACTTGGCGCCCGGCCTTCGGGGGTTATTTTTGGGCGCGGCTGTCCCGTGACCTATTTTTGGCACGCGGAGGCCGCTCGCAAAGTCTCGCCCCATTCCGAGTCCGAGGCGGACGAAGTTGCAAGCCCCCTCCCCCAAGGCTATAGTCCACCCGTTTTTGGCCATTTTTCCGTTGGGGGTTTGGAGCGTAACGACCTTCGGCGGGTTATTTTTGGGCGCGGCTGTGCCCGCGGCCTATTTTTAGTACGCGGAGGCCACTCGCAAAGTCTCGTCCCATTCCGAGTCCGGCGGACGAAGTTGGCCAGCCCCTCCCCCCAAGGCCATAGCGCACCCGTTTTTTGGCCAATTTTACGCTGGGGGGGTTGGGCGCAACGACCTTCGGCGGGTTATTTTTGGGCGCGGCTGTGCCCGCGGCCTATTTTTGGCACGTGGAGGCTGCTCGCAAAGTCTCGTCCCATTCCGAGTCCGGCGGACGAAGTGGGCCAGCCCCTCCCCCCAAGGCTATAGCCCACCCGTATTTTTGGCCATTTTTCTGCTGGGGGGTTTGGGCGCGCCAACCATCGGTCGGTTATTTTTGGTCGCGGCTGTACCCGCGGCATATTTTTGGCACCCGGAGACCGCTCGCAAAGTCTCGCCCCATTCCGAGTCCGGCGGACGAAGTTGGCCAGCCCCTCCCCCCAAGGCTATAGCCCACCCGTTTTTTGGCCATTTTTCCGCGGGACGAACATGGCGCCCCGGCCTTCGGGCGGTTATTTTTGGGCGCGGCTGTGCCCGTGGCATATTTTTGGAACGCGGAGGCCGCTCACAAAGTCTCGCCCCATTCCGAGTCCGGCGGACGAAGTTGGCCCGCCCCTCCCCCCAAGGCTATAGCCCACCCGTTTTTTGGCCATTTTTCCGCTGGGGGGTTTGGGCGCACCAACCTACGGGGTGTTGTTTTTGGGCATGGCTGTGCCTGTGGCCTATATTTGGCACGCGGAGGCCGCTCACAAAGTCTCGCCCCATTCCGAGTCCGGCGGACGAAGTTGGCAAGCCCCTCCCCCCAAGGCTATAGCCCACCCGTTTTTTGGCCATTTTTCCGCTGGACGAACTTGGCGCCCCGGCCTTCGGGGGGTTATTTTTGGGCGCGGCTGTCCCCGCGACCTATTTTTGGCACGCGGAGGCCGCTCGCAAAGTCTCGCCCCATTCCGAGTCCGGCGGACGAAGTTGGCAAGCCCCTCCCCCCAAGGCTATAGTCCACCCGTTTTTTGGCCATTTTTCCGCTGGGGGGTTTGGGCGCAACGACCTTCGGGAGGTTATTTTTGGGCGCAGCTGTGCTCGCGGCCTATTTTTGGCACGTGGAGGCTGCTCGCAAAGTCTCGCCCCACTCCGAATCCGGCGGACGAAGTTGGCCAGCCCCTCCCCGCAAGGCTATAGCCCACCCGTTTTTTGGCCATTTTTCCCCTGGACGAACTTGGCACCCCGGCCTTCGGGCGGTTATTTTTGGGCGCGGCTGTGCCCGCGGCATATTTTTGGAACGCGGAGGCCGCTCACAAAGTCTCGCCCCATTCCGAGTCCGGCGGACGAAGTTGGCCCGCCCCTCCCCCCAAGGCTATAGCCCACCCGTTTTTTGGCCATTTTTCCGCTGGGGGGTTTGGGCGCACCAACCTACGGGGTGTTGTTTTTGGGCATGGCTGTGCCCGTGGCCTATATTTGGCACGCCGAGTCCGCTCGTAAAGTCTCGCCCCATTCCGAGTCCGGCGGACGAAGTTGGCCAGCCCCTCCCCCCAAGGCTATAGCCCACCCGTTTATTGGCCATTTTTCCGCTGGGGGGTTTGGGCGCAACGACCTTCGGGGTGTTGTTTTTGGGCATTGCTGTGCCCACGGCCTATTTTTGGCATGCGGAGTCCGCTCGCAAATTCTCGCCCCATTCCGAGTCCGGCGGATCAAGTTGGCCAGCCCCTCCCCCCAAGGCTATAGCCCACCCGTTTTTTGGCCATTTTTCCGCTGGGCGAACTTCGCGCCCCGACCTTCGGGCGGCTATTTTTGGATGCGGCTGTGCCCGCGGCATATTTTTGGTATGCGGAGGCCGCTCGAAAAGTCTCGCCCCATTCCGAGTCCGGCGAACGAAGTTGGCCAGCCCCTCCCCCCAAGGCTATAGCCCACCCGTTTTTTGGCCATTTTTCCGCTGGACGAACTTGGCGCCCCGGCCTTCGGGCGGTTATTTTTGGGCGCGGCTGTGCCCGCGGCCTATTTTTGGCACGTGGAGGCCGCTCGCAAAGTCTCGTCCCATTCCAAGTCCGGCGGACGAAGTTGGCCAGCCCCTCCCCCCAAGGCTATAGCCCACCCGTTTTTTTGGCTATTTTTCCGCTGGGGGGTTTGAAGTGCCGACGACCGGGTCGGTTATTTTTGGGCACGGCTGTGCTCGTGGCCTATTTTTGTCACGCGGAGATGGCTCGCAATGTCTCGACGCATTCCGAGTCCGGCGGACGAAATTGGCAAGCCCCTCCCTCCAAGGCTATAGTCCACCCGTTTTTTGGCCATTTTTCCGTTGGGGGGTTTGGGCGCAACGACCTTCGGCGGGTTATTTTTGGGCGCGGCTGTGCCCGCGGCCTATTTTTTGGCACGTGGAGGCCGCTCGCAAAGTCTCTTCCTATTCCGAGTCCGGCGGACGAAGTTGGCCAGCCCCTCCCCCCAAGGCTATAGCCCACCCGTTTTTTTGGCCATTTTTCCGCTGGGGGGTTTGGGCGCGCCGACCTTCGGGCGGTTATTTTTGGGCGCGGCTATGGCCGTGGCCTATTTTTGGCACTCGGAGGCCGCTCGCAATGTCTCGATCCATTCCGAGTCCGGCGGACGAAGTTGGCCAGCCCCTCCCCCCAAGGCTATAGCCCTCCCGTTTTTTGGCCATTTTTCCGCTGGACGAACTTGGCGCCCCGGCCTTCGGGGGGTTATTTTTGGGCGCGGCTGTCCCCGCGACCTATTTTTGGAACACGGAGGCCGCTCGCAAAGTCTCGCCCCATTCCGAGTCCGGCGGACGAAGTTGGCAAGCCCCTCCCCCCAAGGCTATAGTCCACCCGTTTTTTGGCCATTTTTCCGTTAGGGGGTTTGGACGCAATGACCTTCGGCGGGTTATTTTTGGGCGCGGCTGTGCCCGCGGCCTATTTTTGGCACGTGGAGGCCGCTCGCAAAGTCTCGTCCCATTCCGAGTCCGGCGGACAAAGTTGGCCAGCCCCTCCCCCCAAGGCTATAGCCCACCCGTTTTTTTGGCCATTTTTCCGCTGGGGGGTTTGGGCGCGCCGACCTTCGGTCGGTTATTTTTGGGCGCGGCTGTACCCACGGCATATTTTCGGCACCCGGAGGCCGCTCGCAAAGTCTCGCCCCATTCCGAGTCCGGCGGACGAAGTTGGCCAGCCCCTCCCCCCAAGGCTATAGCCCACCCGTTTTTTGGCCATTTTTCCGCTGGACGAACTTGGCGCCCCGGCCTTCGGGCGGTTATTTTTGGACGCGGCTGTGTCCGCGGCCTATTTTTGGCACGTGGAGGCCGCTCGCAAAGTCTCGTCCCATTCCGAGTCCGGCGGACGAAGTTGGCCAGCCCCTCCCCCCAAGGCTATAGTCCACCCGTTTTTTGGCCATTTTTCCGTTGGGGGGTTTGGGCGCAACGACCTTCGGCGGGTTATTTTTGGGTGCGGCTGTGCCCGCGGCCTATTTTTAGCATGTGGAGGCCGCTCGCAAGGACTCGCCCCATTCCGAGTCCGGCGGACGAAGTGGGCCAGCCCCTCCCCCCAAGGCCATAGCCCACCCGTTTTTTGGCCATTTTTCCGCTGGGGGGTTTGGGCGCAACGACCTTCGGGAGGTTATTTTTGGGCGCAGCTGTGCTCGCGGCCTATTTTTGGCACGTGGAGGCTGCTCGCAAAGTCTCGCCCCACTCCGAATCCGGCGGACGAAGTTGGCCAGCCCCTCCCCGCAAGGCTATAGCCCACCCGTTTTTTGGCCATTTTTCCCCTGGACGAACTTGGCACCCCGGCCTTCGGGCGGTTATTTTTGGGTGCGGCTGTGCCCGCGGCATATTTTTGGAACGCGGAGGCCGCTCACAAAGTCTCGCCCCATTCCGAGTCCGGCGGACGAAGTTGGCCCGCCCCTCCCCCCAAGGCTATAGCCCACCCGTTTATTGGCCATTTTTCCGCTGGGGGGTTTGGGCGCACCAACCTACGGGGTGTTGTTTTTGGGCATGGCTGTGCCCGCGGCCTATATTTGGCATGCCGAGTCCGCTCGTTAAGTCTCGCCCCATTCCGAGTCCGGCGGACGAAGTTGGCCAGCCCCTCCCCCCAAGGCTATAGCCCACCCGTTTATTGGCCATTTTTCCGCTGGGGGGTTTGGGCGCAACGACCTTCGGGGTGTTGTTTTTGGGCATTGCTGTGCCCGCGGCCTATTTTTGGCACGCGGAGTCCGCTCGCAAATTCTCGCCCCATTCCGAGTCCGGCGGATCAAGTTGGCCAGCCCCTCCCCCCAAGGCTATAGCCCACCCGTTTTTTGGCCATTTTTCCGCTGGGCGAACTTGGCGCCCCGGCCTTCGGGCGGCTATTTTTGGGTGCGGCTGTGCCCGCGGCATATTTTTGGCATGCGGAGGCCGCTCGAAAAGTCTCGCCCCATTCCGAGTCCGGCGAACGAAGTTGGCCAGCCCCTCCCCCCAAGGCTATAGCCCACCCGTTTTTTGGCCATTTTTCCGCTGGACGAACTTGGCGCCCCGGCCTTCGGGCGGTTATTTTTGGGCGCGGCTGTGCCCGCGGCCTATTTTTGGCACGTGGAGGCCGCTCGAAAAGTCTTGTCCCATTCCAAGTCCGGCGGACGAAGTTGGCCAGCCCCTCCCCCCAAGGCTATAGCCCACCCGTTTTTTTGGCTTTTTTCCGCTGGGGGGTTTGGGCGCGCCGACCTTCGGTCGGTTATTTTTGGGCACGGCTGTGCCCGTGGCCTATTTTTGTCACGCGGAGATGGCTCGCAATGTCTCGATGCATTCCGAGTCCGGCGGACGAAATTGGCAAGCCCCTCCCTCCAAGGCTATAGTCCACCCGTTTTTTGGCCATTTTTCCGTTGGGGGGTTTGGGCGCAACGACCTTCGGCGGGTTATTTTTGGGCGCGGCTGTGCCCGCGGCCTATTTTTAGCATGCGGAGGCCGCTCGCAAGGACTCGCCCCATTCCGAGTCCGGCGGACGAAGTTGGCCAGCCCCTCCCCCCAAGGCCATAGCCCACCCGTTTTTTGGCCATTTTTCCGCTGGGGGGTTTGGGCGCAACGACCTTCGGGAGGTTATTTTTGGGCGCAACTGTGCCCGCGGCCTATTTTTGGCACGTGGAGGCTGCTCGCAAAGTCTCGCCCCACTCCGAATCCGGCGGACGAGGTTGGCCAGCCCCTCCCCGCAAGGCTATAGCCCACCCGTTTTTTGGCCATTTTTCTCCTGGACGAACTTGGCGCCCCGGCCTTCGGGCGGTTATTTTTGGGCGCGGCTGTGCCCGCGGCATATTTTTGGAACGCGGAGGCCGCTCACAAAGTCTCGCTCCATTCCGAGTCCGCCCCTCCCCCCAAGGCTATAGCCCACCCGTTTTTTGGCCATTTTTCCGCTGGGGGGTTTGGGCGCACCAACCTACGGGGTGTTGTTTTTGGGCATGGCTGTGCCCGTGGCCTATATTTGGCACGCCGAGTCCGCTCGTAAAGTCTCGCCCCATTCCGAGTCCGGCGGACGAAGTTGGCCAGCCCCTCCCCCCAAGGCTATAGCCCACCCGTTTATTGGCCATTTTTCCGCTGGGGGGTTTGGGCGCAACGACCTTCGGGGTGTTGTTTTTGGGCATTGCTGTGCCCGCGGCCTATTTTTGGCACGCGGAGTCCGCTCGCAAATTCTCGCCCCATTCCGAGTCCGGCGGATCAAGTTGGCCAGCCCCTCCCCCCAAGGCTATAGCCCACCCGTTTTTTGGCCATTTTTCCGCTGGGCGAACTTGGCGCCCCGGCCTTCGGGCGGTTATTTTTGGGTGCGGCTGTGCCCGCGGCATATTTTTGGCATGCGGAGTCCGCTCGAAAAGTCTCGCCCCATTCCGAGTCCGGCGAATGAAGTTGGCCAGCCCCTCCCCCCAAGGCTATTGCCCACCCGTTTTTTGGCCATTTTTCCGCTGGACGAACTTGGCGCCCCGTCCTTTGGGCGGTTATTTTTGGGCACGGCTGTGCCCGCGGTCTATTTTTAGCACGCGGAGGCCGCTCGCAAAGTCTCGCCCCTTTCCGAGTCCGGCGGACGAATTTGGCCAGCCCCTCCCCCCAAGGCTATAGCCCACCCGTTTTTTGGCCATTTTTCCGCTGGACGAACTTGGCGCCCCAGCCTTCGGGGGGTTATTTTTGGGCACGGCTGTGCTGGCGGCCTATTTTTGGCATGGGGAGGCCGCTCGCAAAGTCTCGCCCCGTTCTGAGTCCGGCGGACGAAGTTGGCCCGCCCCTCCCCCCAAGGCTATAGCCCACCCGTTTTTTGGCCATTTTTCCGTTGGGGGGTTTGGGCGCGCCGACCTTCGTGCGGTTATTTTTGGGCGCGGCTGTGCCCGTGGCCTATTTTTGGCACGCGGAGGCCGCTCGCAAAGTCTCGGCCCATTCCGAGTCCGGCGGACGATGTTGGCCAGCCCCTCCCCCCAAGGCTATAGCCCACCTGTTTTTTGGCCATTTTTCCGCAGGACAAACTTGGCGCCCCGGCCTTCGGGCGGTTATTTTTGGACGCGGCTGTGTCCACAGCCTATTTTTGGCACGCGGATGCTGCTCGCAAAGTCTCGCCCCATTCCGAGTCCGGCGGACGAAGTTGGCCAGCCCCTCCCCCCAAGGCTATAGCCCACCCGTTTTTTAGCAATTTTTCCGTTGGGGGGTTTGGGTGCGCCGACCTTCGGGCAGTTATTTTTGGGCGCGGCTGTGCCCGTGGCCTATTTTTTGGCACGCGGAGGCCGTTCGCAAAGTCTCGCCCCATTCTGAGTCCGGCGGATGAAGTGGGCCAGCCCCTCCCCCCAAGGCTATAGCCCACCCGTTTTTTGGCCATTTTTCCGCTGGACGATTTTGGCGCCCCGGCCTTCGGGCGGTTATTTTTGGGCGCGGCTCTGCCCACGGCCTATTTTTGGCACGCGGAGGCCGCTCGCAAAGTCTCTCCCCATTCCGAGTCCGGCGGACGAAGTGGGCCAGCCCCTCCCCCCAAGGCTATAGCCCACCCGTTTTTTGGCCATTTTTACGTTGGGGGGTTTGGGCGCAACGACCTTCGGGGGGTTATTTTTGGGCGCGGCTGTGCCCGTGACCTATTTTTGGCACGCGGAGGCGGTTCGCAAAGTCTCGTCCAATTCCGAGTCCGGGGGACGAAGTTGGCCTACTCCTCCCCCCAAGGCTATAGCCCACCCGTTTTTTGGCAATTTTTCCGTTGGGGGGTTTGGGTGCGCCGACCTTCGGGCGGTTATTTTTGGGCGCGGCTGTGCCCGTGGCCTATTTTTTGGCACGCGGAGGCCACTCGCAAAGTCTCGCCCCATTATGAGTCCGGCGGACGAAGTTGGCCAGCCCCTTCCCCCAAGGCTATAACCCACCCGTTTTTTGGTCATTTTTCCGCTGGACGAATTTGGCGCCCCGGCCTTCGGGCAGTTATTTTTTGGTACGGCTGTGCCCACGGCCTATTTTTGTAACGCGGAGGCCGCTCGCAAAGTTTCGCCCCATTCCGAGTCCGGCGGACGACGTTGGCCAGCCCCTCCCTCCAAGGCTATAGCCCACGCGTTTTTTGGTCATTTTTCCGCTGGGGGGTTTGGGCGCAACGACTTTCGGCGGGTTATTTTTGGGCGCGGCTGAGCCGCGGCCTATTTTTGGCACGCGGAGGCCGCTCGCAAAGTCTCGCCCCATTCCGAGTCCGGCGGACGAAGTGGGCCAGCCCCTCCCCCCAAGGCTATAGCCCACCCGTTTTTTGGCCATTTATCCGTAGGGGGTTTGGGCGCGCCGACCTTCGGGCTGTAATTTTTGGGCGCGGCTGTGTCCATGGCCTATTTTTGCCACGCGGAGGCGGCTCGCAAAGTCTCGCCCCATTCCGAGTCCGGCGGACGAAGTTGGCCAGCCCCACCCCCAAGGCTATAGCCCACCCGTTTTTTGGCCATTTTTCCGCTGGACGAACTTGGCGCCCCGGCCTTCGGGCGGTTATTTTTGGGTTCGGCTGTGCCCGCGGCCTATTTTTGGCATACGGAGCCCGCTCGCAAAGTCTCGCCCCATTCCGAGTCCGGCGGACGAAGTTGGCCAGCCCCTCCCCCCAACGCTATAGCCCACCCGTTTTTTGGCCAGTTTTCCGCTGGGGGGTTTGGGCGCGCCGACCTTCGGGCAGTTATTTTTGGGCGCGACTGTGTCCGCGGCCTATTTTTGGCATGCGGAGGCCGCTCGCAAAGTCTCGCCCCATTCCGAGTCCGACGGACGAAGTTGGCCAGCCCCTCCCCCAAAGGCTATAGCCCACCCGTTTTTTGGCCATTTTTCCTCTGGACGTACTTGGGGCCCCGGCCTTCGGGCCGTTATTTTTTGGTGCGGCTGTGCCCGCTGCCTATTTTTGTCACGCGGAGGCCGTTCGTAAAGTCTCGTCCCATTCCGAGTCCGGCGGACGAAGTTCGCCAGCCCCTCTCCCCACGGCTATAGCCCACCCGTTTTTTGGCCATTTTTCCGTTGGGGGGTTTGGGCGCGCTGACCTTTGGGCGGTTATTTTTGGGCGCGGCTGTGCCCATGGCCTATTTTTGGCATGCGCAGGCCGCTCGTAAAGTCTCGCTCCATTCCGAGTCCGGTGGACGAAGTTGGCCAGCCCCTCCCCCCAAGGCTATATCCCACCCGTTTTTTACCAATTTTTCTGCTGGACGTACTTGGCGCCCCGGCCTTCGGGCGGTTATTTTTGGGCGCGGCTGTGTCCACGGCCTATTTTTGGCACACGGAGCCCGCTCGCAAAGTCTCGCCCCATTCCGAGTCCGGCGGACGAAGTGGGCCAGCCCCTCCCCCCAAGTCTCTAGCCCACCCGTTTTTTGGCCATTTTTCCGCTGGACGATTTTGGCGCCCCGGCCTTCGGGCGGTTATTTTTGGGCGCGGCTGTGCCCGCGGCCTATTTTTGGCACGCGGAGGCCGCTCGCAAAGTCTCTCCCCATTCCGAATCCGGTGGACGAAGTGGGCCAGCCCCTCCCCCCAAGGCTATAGCCCACCCGTTTTTTGGCCATTTGTACGCTGGGGGGTTTCGGCGCAACGACCTTCGGGGGGTTATTTTTGTGCGCGGCTGTGCCCGTGACCTATTTTTGGCACGCGGAGGCGGCTCGCAAAGTCTCGCCCCATTCCGAGTCTGGCGGACGAAGTTGGCCTGCCCCTCCCCCCAAGGCTATAGCCCACCCGTTTTTTGGCCATTTTTCCGTTGGAGGGTTTGGGCGCGCCGACCTTCGGGCTGTTATTTTTGTGCGCGGCTGTGCCCGTGGCCTATATTTGGCACGCGGAGACCGCTCGCAAAGTCTGGGCCCATTCCGAGTCCGGCGGACGATGTTGGCCAGCCCCTCCCCCCAAGGCTATAGCCCACCTGTTTTTTGGCCATTTTTCCGCTGGACAAACTTGGCGCCCCGGCCTTCGGGCGGTTATTTTTGGGCGCAGCTGTGCCCGCGGCCTATTTTTGGCACGCGGAGGCCGCTCGCAAAGGCTCGTCCCATTCCGAGTCCGGCGGACGAAGTTGGCCAGCCCCTCCCCCCAAGGCTATAGCGCACCCGTTTTTTGGCCATTTTTCTGCTGGACGATTTTGGCGCCCCGGCCTTCGGGCGGTTATTTTTGGGCGCGGCTGTGCCCGCGGCCTATTTTTGGCACGCGGAGGCCGCTCGCAAAGTCTCTCCCCATTCCGAATCCGGCGGACGAAGTGGGCCAGCCCCTCCCCCCAAGGCTATAGCCTACCCGTTTTTTGGCCATTTTTACGCTGGGGGGTTTGGGCGCAACGACCTTCGGGGGGTTATTTTTGGGCGTGGCTGTGCCCGCGGCCTATTTTTGGCACGCGGAGGCCGCTCGCAAAGGCTCGCCCCATTCCGAGTCCGGCGGACGAAGTGGGCAGCCCCTCCCCCCAAGGCTATAGCCCACCCGTTTATTGGCCATTTTTCCGCTGGACGAACTTGGCGCCCCGGCCTTCGGGCGGTTATTTTTGGGCGCGGCAGTGCCCGTGGCCTATTTTTGGCACGTGTAGGCCACTCGCAAATTCTCGCCCCATTCCGAGTCCGGCGGACGAAGTGGGCAGCCCCTCCCCCCAAGGCTATACCCCACCCGTTTTTCGGCCATTTTTCCGCTGGACGAACTTGGTGCCCTGGCCTTCGGGCGGTTATTTTTGGGTGTGGCTGTGCCCGCTGCCTATTTTTCGCACGCGGAGGACGCTCGCAAAGTCTCGCCCCATTCCGAGTCCGGCGGACGAAGTGGGCCAGCCCCTCCCCCCAAGGCTATAGCCCACCCGTTTTTTGGTCATTTTTCCGCTGGACGAACTTGGCGCCCCGGCCTTTGGGCGGTTATTTTTTGGTGCGGCTGTGCCCGCGGCCTATTTTTGGCACGCCGAGGCCGCTCACAAAGTCTCGCCCCATTCCGAGTCCGGCGGACGAAGTTGGCCAGCCCCTCCCCCCAAGGCTATAGCCCACCCGTTTTTTGGCCATTTTTCCGCTGGGGGGTTTGGGCGTAACGACTTTCGGGGGGTTATTTTTGGGCGCGGCTGTGGCCGCGGCCTATTTTTGGCACGCGGAGGCCGCTCGCAAAGTCTCGCCCCATTCCGAGTCCGGCGGACGAAGTTGGCCAGCCCCTCCCCCCAAGGCTATAGCCCACCCGTTTTTTGGCCATTTTTCCGCTGGACGAACTTGGCGCCCCGGCCTTCGGGCGGTTATTTTTGGGTTTGGCTGTGCCCGCGGCCTATTTTTGGCATGCGGAGGCTGTTCACAATAGCTCGCCCCATTCCGAGTCCGGCGGACGAAGTTGGCCAGCCCCTCCCCCCAAGGCTATAGCCCACCCGTTTTTTGGCCATTTTTCCGCTGGGGGGTTTGGGCGCAACGACATTCGGGGGGTTATTTTTGGGCACGGCTGTGCCCGCGGCGTATTTTTAGCACGCGCAGGCCGCTCGCAAAGTCTCACCCCATTCCGAGTCCGGCGGACGAAGTTGGCCAGCCCCTCCCCCCAAGGCTATAGCCCACCCGTTTTTTGGCCATTTTTCCGCTGGGGGGTTTGGGCGCAACGACTTTCGGGGGGTTATTTTTGGGCGCGGTTGTGCCTGCGGACTATTTTTGGCACGCGGAGGCCGCTCGTAAAGTCTCGCCCCATTCCGAGTCCGGCGGACGAAGTTGGCCAGCCCCTCCCCTCAAGGCTATAGCCCACCCGTTTTTTGGCCATTTTTCCGCTGGACGAACTTGGCGCCCCGGCCTTCGTGCGGTTATTTTTGGGTTCGGCTGTGCCCGCGGCATATATTTGGCATGCGGAGGTTGCTCGCAATATCTCGCCCCATTCCGAGTCCGGCGGACGAAGTTGGCCAGCCCCTCCCCCCAAGGCTATAGCCCACCCGTTTTTTGGCCATTTTTCCGCTGGACGAACTTGCCGCCCCGGCCTTCGGGCGGTAACTTTTGGGCGCGGCTGTGCCCGTGACCTATTTTTGGTACGCGGAGGTGGCTCGCAAATTCTCGCCCCATTCCGAGTCCGGCGGACGAAGTGGGCAGCCCCTCCCCACAAGGCTATAGCCCACCCGTTTATTGGCCATTTTTCCGTTGGACGAACTTGGCGCCCCGGCCTTCGGGCGGTTATTTTTGGGCGCGGCTATGCCCCGGGCCTATTTTTGGCACACGGAGGCCTCTCGCAAAGTCTCGCGCCATTCCGAGCCCGGCGGACGAAGTTTGCCAGCCCCACCCCCCAAGGCTATAGCCCACCCGTTTTTGTGGCCTTTTTCCGCTGGACGAACTTGGCGCCCCGGCCTTCGGGCGGTTATTTTTTGCCACGGCTGTGCCCGGGGACTATTTTTGGCACACGGAGGCCGCTCGTAAAGTCTCGCGCCATTCCGAGTCCGGCGGACGAAGTGGGCCAGCCCCACCCGCCAAGGCTATAGCCCACCCGTTTTTGTGGCCTTTTTCCGCTGGACGAACTTGGCGCCCCGGGCTTCGGGCGGTTATTTTTGGGCTCGGCTGTGTCCGGGGCCTATTTTTGACACATGGAGGCCGATCGCAATGTCTCGCACCATTCCGAGTCCGGCGGACGAAGTAGGCCAGCCCCACCCCCCAAGGCTATAGCCCACCCGTTTTTGTGGCCTTTTTCCGCTGGACGAAGTTGGCGCCCCGGTCTTCGGGCGGTTATTTTTGGGCGCGGCTGTGGCCGGGGCCTATTTTTGGCACAAGGAGGCTGCTCGTAAAGTCTCGCGCCATTCCGAGTCCGGCGGACGAAGTAGGCCAGCCCCACCCCCCAAGGCTATAGCCCACCCTTTTTTGTGGCCTTTTTCCGCTGGACGAACTTGGCGCCCCGGCCTTCGGGCTGTTATTTTTGGGCGCGGCTGTGTCCGGGGCCTATTTTTGGCACACGGAGGCCGCTCGCAAAGTCTCGCGCCATTCCGAATCCGGCGGACGAAGTTTGCCAGCCCCACCCCCCAAGGCTATAGCCCACCAGTTTTTGTGGCCTTTTTCCGCTGGACGAACTTGGCGCCCCGGCCTTCGGGCGGTTATTTTTTGAAACCGCTGTGCCCGGGGCTATTTTTGGCACGCGGAGGCCGCTCGCAATGTCTCGCGCCATTCCGAGTCCGGCGGACGAAGTGCAACAGCCCCACCCCCCAAGGCTATAGCCCACCCGTTTTTGTGGCCTTTTTCCGCTGGACGACTCTGCGCCCCGGCCTTCGGGCGGTTATTTTTGGGCGCGGCTGTGCCCGGGGCCTATTTTTGGCACACGGAGGCTGCTCGCAATGTCTCGCGCCATTCCGAGTCCGACGGACGAAGTTGGCCAGCCCCACCCCCCAAGGCTATAGCCCACCCGTTTTTGTGGCCTTTTTCCGCTGGACGAACTTGGCGCTGCGGCCTTCGGGGGGGTATTTTTGGGCGCGGCTGTGCCCGCGGCCTATTTTTGGTACACGAAGGCACCTCGCAAATTCTCGCGCCATTCCGAGTCCGACGGACGAAGTTCGCCAGCCCCACCCCCCAAGGCTGTAGCCCACCCGTTTTTGTGGCCTTTTTCCGCTGGACGAACTTGGCGCCCCAGCCTTCGGGCGGTTATTTTTGGACGCGGCTGTGCCCGGGGCCTATTTTTGGCACACGGAGGCCGCTCGCAAAGTCTCGCGCCATTCCGAGTCCGGTGGACGAAGTTGGCCAGCCCCACCCCCCAAGGCTATAGCCCACCTGTTTTGGTGGCCTTTTTCCGCTGGACGAACTTGGCGCCCCGGCCTTCGGGCGGATATTTTTGGGCGCGGCTGTGCCCGGGGCCTATTTTTGGCACACGGAGGCCGTTCGCAAAGTCTCGCGCCATTCCGAGTCCGGCGGACGAAGTGGGCCAGCCCCACCCCCCACGTCTATAGCCCACCCGTTTTTGTGGCCTTTTTCCGCAGGATGAACTTGGCGCCCTAGCCTTCGGGCGGTTATTTTTGGGCGCGGCTGTGGCCACGGCCTATTTTTGGCACGCAGAGGCCGCTCGCATTGTCTCGCCCCATTCCGAGTCCGGCGGACGAAGTTGGCTAGCTCCTCCCCCCAAGGCTATAGCCCACCCGTTTTTTGGTAATTTTTCCACTGGACGAACTTGGCGCCCCGGCCTTCTGGCGGTTGTTTTTCGGTACGGCTCTGCCCGCGTCCTATTTTTGGCACGCGGAGGCCGCTCGCACAGCCTCGCCCCATTCCGAGTCCGGCGGACGAAGGTGGCCGGCCCCTCCCCCCAAGGCTATAGCCCACCCGTTGTTTGGTCATTTTTCCGCTGGGGGGTTTGGACGCGCCGACCTTCGGGGGTTATTTTTGGGCACGGCCGTGCCCGCGGCCTATTTTTGGCACGCGGAGGCCACTCGCGAAGTCTCGCCCCATTCCGAGTCCGGCGGACGAAGTTGGCCAGCCCCTCCCCCCAAGGCTATAGCCCACCCGTTTTTTGGCCATTTTTCCGCTGGGGAGTTTGGGCGCGCCGACCTTCGGGGGGTTATTTTTGGGCGCGGCTGTGCCAGCGGCCTATTTTTGGCACGTGGAGGCCGCTCGCAAAGTCTCGCCCTATTCCGAGTCCGGCGGACGAAGTTGGCTTGCCCCTCCCCCCAAGGCAATAGCCCACCCGTTTTTTGGCCATTTTTCCGCTGGACGAACTTGGCGCCCCGGCCTTCGGGCGGTTATTTTTGGGCGCGGCTGTGTCCGCGGCCTATTTTTGGCACGCGGAGGCTGCTCGCAAAGTCTTGTCCCATTCCGAGTCCGGCGGACGAAGTCGGCCAGCCCCTCCCCCCAAGGCTATAGCCCACCCGTTTTTTGGCCATTTTTCCGCTGGGGAGTTTGGGCGCGCCGACCTTCGGGGGGTTATTTTTGGGCGCGGCTGTGCCCGCGGCCTATTTTTGGCACGCGGAGGCCGCTCTCAAAGTCTCGCGCCATTCCGAGTCCGGCGGACGAAGTTGGCCATCCCCACCCCCCAAGGCTATTGCCCCACCGTTTTTGTGGCCTTTTTCCGCTGGACGAACTTGGCGACCCGGCCTTCGGGTGGTTATTTTGGGGCGCGGCTGTGCCCGGGGCCTATTTTTGGCGCACGGAGGCCGCTCGCAAAGTCTCGCGCCATTCCGAGTCCGGCGGAAGAAGTTGGCCAGCCCCACCCCCCAAGGCTATAGCCCACCCGTGTTTGTGGCCTTTTTCCGCTGGACGAACTTGGCGCCCCGGCCTTCGTGCTGTTATTTTTGGGCGCGGCTGTGTCCGGGGCCTATTTTTGGCACACGGAGGCTGCTCGGAAAGTCTCGCGGCATTCCGAGTCCGGCGGACGAAGTTGGCCAGCCCCACCCCCCAAAGCTATATCCCACCCGTTTTTGTGGCCTTTTTCCACTGGACGAACTTGGCGCCCAGGCCTTCGGGCGGTTATTTTTGGACGCGGCTGTGCCCGGGGCCTACTTTTGGCAAACGGAGGCCGCTCGCAAAGTGTCGCGCCATTCCAAATCCGGCGGACAAATTTGGCCAGCCCCACCCCCCAAGGCTATAGCCCACCCGTTTTTGTGGCCTTTTTCCGCTGGACGAACTTGGCGCACCGGCCTTCGGGCGGTTATTTTTGGGCGCGGCTGTGCCCGGGGCCTATTTTTGGCACACGGAGGTCGCTCTCAAAGTCTCACGCCATTCTGAGTCCGGCGGACGAAGTTAGCCAGCCCCACCCCCCAAGGCTATAGCCCACCCGTTTTTGTGGCCTTTTTCCGCTGGACGAACTTGGCGCCCTGGCCTTCGGGCGGTTATTTTTGGGCGCGGCTGTGACCGGGGCCTATTTTTGGCACACGGAGGCCGCTCGCGAAGTCTCGCGCCCTGCCGAGTCCGGCGGACGAAGTTGGCCAGCCCCACCCCCCAAGGCTATAGCCCACCCGTTTTTGTGGCCCTTTTCCGCTGGACTAACTTGGCGCCCCGGCCTTCGGGCGGTTATTTTTGGGCGCAGCTGTGCCCGGGGCCTATTTTTGGCACACGGAGGCCGCTCGCAAAGTCTCGCGCCATTCCGAGTCCGGCGGACGAAGTTGGCCAGCCCCACCCCCCACGTCTATAGCCCACCCGTTTTTGTGGCCTTTTTCCGCAGGATGAACTTGGCGCCCTAGCCTTCGGGCGGTTATTTTTGGGCGCGGCTGTGGCCACGGCCTATTTTTGGCACGCAGAGGCCGCTCGCATTGTCTCGCCCCATTCAGAGTCCGGCGGACGAAGTTGGCCAGCCCCACCCCCCAAGGCTATAGCCCACCCGTTTTTGTGGCCTTTTTCCGCTGGACGAACTTGGCGCCCCGGCCTTCGGGCGGTTATTTTTGGACGCGGCTGTGACCGGGGCCTATTTTTGGCACACGGAGGCCGCTGGCAAAGTCTCGCCCCATTCCGAGTCCGGCGGACGAAGTGGGCCAGCCCCTCCCCCCAAGGCTATAGCCCACCCGTTTTTTGGCCATTTTTCCGCGGGACGAACTTGGCGCCCAGGCATTCGGGCAGTTATTTTTGGGCGCGGCTGTGCCCGCGGCCAATTTTTGGTACACGGAGATCGCTCGCAAAGTCTCGCCCCATTCCGAGTCCGGCGGACAAAGTTGGCCCGCCTCTCCCCCCAAAGGCTATAGGCCACCCGTTTTTTGGACATTTTTCCGCTGGGGGGTTTGGGTGCAACGACCTTCGGGAGGTTATTTTTGGGCGCGGCTGTGCCCGCGGCCTATTTTTGGCACGCGGAGGCTGCTCGCAAAGTCTCGCCCCATTCCGAGTCCGGCGGACGAAGTTTTCCAGCCCCTCCCCCCAAGGCTGTAGCGCACCCGTTTTTTTGCCATTTTTCCGCTGGACGAACTTGGCGCCCCGGCCTTCGGGACGTTATTTTTGGGCGCGGCTGTGCCCATGGCCTATTTTTGGCACGCGGAGGCCGTTCGCAAAGTCTCGCCGCATTCCGAGTCCGGCGGACGAAGTTGGCCTGCCCCTCCCCCCTAGGCTATAGCCCACCCGTTTTTTGGCCATTTTTCCGCTGGGGGGTTTGGGCGCGCCGGCCTTCGGGCGGTTATTTTTTGCCGCGGCTGTGCCCGCGGCCTATTTTTGGCACACGGAGGCGACTCGCAAAGACTCGCGTCATTCCGTGTCCGGCGGACGAAGTTGGACAGCCCCACCCCCCAAGGCTATAGGCCACCCGTTTTTGTGGCCTTTTTCCGCTGGACGAACTTGGCGCCCCGGCCTTCGGGTGGGTATTTTTGGGCGCGGCTGTGCCCGCGGCCTATTTTTGGTACACGAAGGCACCTCGCAAAGTCTCGCGCCATTCCGAGTCCGACGGACGAAGTTCGCCAGCCCCACCCCCCAAGGCTGTAGCCCACCCGTTTTTGTGGCCTTTTTCCGCTGGACGAACTTGGCGCCCCAGCCTTCGGGCGGTTATTTTTGGACGCGGCTGTGCCCGGGGCCTATTTTTGGCACACGGAGGCCGCTCGCAAAGTCTCGCGCCATTCCGAGTCCGGTGGACGAAGTTGGCCAGCCCCATCCCCCAAGGCTATAGCCCACCTGTTTTGGTGGCCTTTTTCCGCTGGACGAACTTGGCGCCCCGGCCTTCGGGCGGATATTTTTGGGCGCGGCTGTGCCCGGGGCCTATTTTTGGCACACGGAGGCCGTTCGTAAAGTCTCGCGCCATTCCGAGTCCGGCGGACGAAGTGCAACAGCCCCACCCCCCAAGGCTATAGCCCACCCGTTTTTGTGGCCTTTTTCCGCTGGACGACTCTGCGCCCCGGCCTTCGGGCGGTTATTTTTGGGCGCGGCTGTGCCCGGGGCCTATTTTTGGCACACGGAGGCTGCTCGCAATGTCTCGCGCCATTCCGAGTCCGACGGACGAAGTTGGCCAGCCCCACCCCCCAAGGCTATAGCCCACCCGTTTTTGTGGCCTTTTTCCGCTGGACGAACTTGGCGCCGCGGCCTTCGGGGGGGTATTTTTGGGCGCGGCTGTGCCCGCGGCCTATTTTTGGTACACGAAGGCACCTCGCAAAGTCTCGCGCCATTCCGAGTCCGACGGACGAAGTTCGCCAGCCCCACCCCCCAAGGCTGTAGCCCACCCGTTTTTGTGGCCTTTTTCCGCTGGACGAACTTGTCGCGGCGGCCTTCGGGCGTTTATTTTTGGGCACGGCTGTGCCCGCGCCCTATTTTTGGCACACGGAGGCGCCTCGCAAAGTCTCACACCATTCCGAGTCCGGCGGACGAAGTTGGCCAGCCCTACACCCCAAGGCTATAGCCCACCCGTTTTTGTGGCCATTTTCCGCTGGACGAACTTGGCGCCGCTGCCTTCGGGCGGGTATTTTTGGGCGCGGTTTTGCCCGCGGAATATTTTTGGCACACGGAGGTGCCTCGCAAAGTCTCGCGCCATTCCGAGTCCGGCGGACGAAGTTGGCCAGCCCCAACCCCCAATGCTATAGCCCACCCGTTTTTGTGGCATTTTTCCGCTGGACGAACTTGGCGCCGCGGCCTTCTGGCGGGTATATTTGGGCGCGGCTGTGCCCGCGGCCTATTTTTGGCACACGGAGGCGCCTCCCAAAGTCTCGCGCCATTCCGAGTCCGTTGGACGAAGTCGGCCAGCCCCACCCCCCAAGGCTATAGCCCACCCGTTTTTGTGGCCTTTTTACGCTGGACGAACTTGGCGCCGCAGCCTTCGGGTGGGTATTTTTGGGCGCGGCTGTGCCCGCGGCCTATTTTTGGCACACGGAGGCGCCTCGTAAAGTCTCGCGCCATTCCGAGTCCGGCGGACGAAGTTGGCCAGTCCCACCCCTCAAGGCTATAGCCCACCCATTTTTCTGGCCTTTTTCCGTAGGACGAACATGGCGTCGCGCCCTTCGGTTGGGTTTTTTTGGACGCGGCTGTGCCTGCAGCCTATTTTTGACACATAGAGGCGCCTCGCAAAGTCTCGCGCCATTCCGAGTCCGGCGGATGAAGTTGGCCAGCCCCACCCCCCAAGGCTATAGCCCACCCGTTTTTGTGGCTTTTTTCCGCTGGACGAACTTGTCGCGGCGGCCTTCGGGCGTTTATTTTTGGGCGCGGCTGTGCCCGCGGACTATTTTTGGCACACGGAGGCGCCTCGCAAAGTCTCGCGCCATTCCGAGTCCGGCGGACGAAGTTGGCCAGCCCCACACCCCAAGGCTATAGCCCACCCGTTTTTGTGGCCATTTTCCGCTGGACGAACTTGGCGCCCCGGCCTTCGGGCGGGTATTTTTGGGCGCGGCTGTGACCGTGGCCTATTTTTCGCACACGGAGGCGCCTCGCAAAGTCTCGCGCAATTCCGAGTCCGGCGGACGAAGTCGGCCAGCCCCACCCCCCAAGGCTATAGCCCACCCGTTTTTGTGGCCTTTTTCCGCTGGACGAACTTGGCGCCCCGGCCTTCGGGCGGGTGTTTTTGGGCGCGGCTGTGCCCGCGGCCTATTTTTGGCACACGGAGGCGCCTCGCAAAGTCTCGTGCCATTCCGAGTCCGGCGGACGAAGTGGGCCAGCCCCACCCCCCAAGGCTATAGCTCACCCGTTTTTGTGGCCATTTTCCGCTGAACGAACTTGGCGCCGCTGCCTTCGGGCGGGTATTTTTGGGCGCGGTTTTGCCCGCGGAATATTTTTGGCACACGGAGGCGCCTCGCTAAGTCTCGCGTCATTCCGAGTCCGGCGGACGAAGTTGGCCAGCCCCACCCCCCAAGGCTATAGCCCACCCGTTTTTGTGGCCATTTTCCGCTGGACGAACTTGGCGCCCCTGTCTTCGGGCAGGTATTTTTGGGCGCGGCTGTGCCCGTGGCCTATTTTTGGCACACGGAGGTGCCTCACAAAGCCTCGCGCCATTCCGAGTCCGGCGGACGAAGTTGGCCAGCCCCACCCCCCAATGCTATAGCCCACCCGTTTTTGTGGCGTTTTTCCGCTGGACGAACTTGGCGCCCCGGCCTTCGGGGGGGTATTTTTGGACGCGGCTGTGCCCGCGGCCTATTTTTGGCACACGGAGGCACCTCGCAAAGTCTCGCGCCATTCCGAGTCCGGCGGACGAAGTTGGCCAGCCCCACCCCCCAAGGCTATAGCCCACCCGTTTTTGTGGCCATTTTCCGCTGGACGAACTTGGCGCCACGGCCTTCGGGCGGGTTTTTTTGGGAGCGGCTGTGCCCGCGGCCTATTTTTGGCACACGGAGGCGCCTCGCAGAGTCTAGCGCCATTCCGAGTCCGGCGGACGAAGTTGGCCAGCCCCACCCCCCAAGGCTATAGCCCACCCGTTTTTGTGGCCATTTTCCGCTGGACGAACTTGGCGCCCGGGTCTTCGGGCAGGTATTTTTGGGCGCGGCTGTGCCCGCGGCCTATTTTTGGCACACGGAGGTGCCTCGCAAAGTCTCGCGCCATTCCGAGTCCGGCGGACGAAGTTGGCCAGCCCCACCCCCCAATGCTATAGCCCACCCGTTTTTGTGGCGTTTTTCCGCTGGACGAACTTGGCGCCCCGGCCTTCGGGGGGGTATTTTTGGGCGCGGCTGTGCCCGCGTCCTATTTTTGGCACACGGAGGCACCTCGCAAAGTCTCGCGCCATTCCGAGTCCGGCGGACGAAGTTGGCCAGCCCCACCCCCCAAGGCTATAGCCCACCCGTTTTTGTGGCCATTTTCCGCTGGACGAACTTAGCGCCCCGGCCTTCGGGCGGGTATTTTTGGGAGCGGCTGTGCCCGCGGCCTATTTTTGGCACACGGAGGCGCCTCGCAGAGTCTAGCGCCATTCCGAGTCCGGCGGCCGAAGTTGGCCAGCCCCACTCCCCAAGGCTATAGCCCACCTGTATTTGTTGCCATTTTCCGCTGGACGAACTTTGCGCCCCGGCCTTCGGGCGGGTATTTTTGGGCGCGGCTGTGCCCGCGGCCTATTTTTGGCACACGGAGGTGCCTCGCAAAGTCTCGTGGAATTCCGAGTCCGGCGGACGAAGTTGGCCAGCCCCACCCCCCAAGGCTATAGCCCACCCGTTTTTGCGGCCTTTTTCCGCTGGACGAACTTGGCCCCCCGGCCTTCGGGCGGTTATTTTTGGGCGCGGCTGTGCCCGCGGCCTATTTTTGGTGCACGGAGGCACCTCGTAAAGTCTCGTGCCATTCTGAGTCCGGCGGACGAAGTTGGCCAGCCCCACCCCCCAAGGCTATAGCCCACCCGTTTTTGTGGCCTTTTTCCGCTGGACGAACTTGGCGCCGCAGCCTTCGGGTGGGTATTTTTGGGCGCGGCTGTGCCCGCGGCCTATTTTTGGCACACGGAGGCGCCTCGTAAAGTCTCGCGCCATTCCGAGTCCGGCGGACGAAGTTGGCCAGTCCCACCCCTCAAGGCTATAGCCCACCCGTTTTTCTGGCCTTTTTCCGTAGGACGAACATGGCGTCGCGCCCTTCGGTTGGGTTTTTTTGGACGCGGCTGTGCCGGCAGCCTATTTTTGACACATAGAGGCGCCTCGCAAAGTCTCGCGCCATTCCGAGTCCGGCGGACGAAGTTGGCCAGCCCCACCCCCCAAGGCTATAGCCCACCCGTTTTTGTGGCCATTTTCCGCAGGACGAACTTGGCGCCCCGGCCTTCGGGCGGGTATTTTTGGGCGCGGCTGTGCCCGCGGCCTATTTTTGGCACACGGAGGCGCCTCGCAGAGTCTAGCGCCATTCCGAGTCCGGCGGACGAAGTTGGCCAGCCCCACTCCCCAAGGCTATAGCCCACCTGTATTTGTTGCCATTTTCCGCTGGACGAACTTTGCGCCCCGGCCTTCGGGCGGGTATTTTTGGGCGCGGCTGTGCCCGCGGCCTATTTTTGGCACACGGAGGCGCCTCGCAAAGTCTCGTGGAATTCCGAGTCCGGCGGACGAAGTTGGCCAGCCCCACCCCCCAAGGCTATAGCCCACCCGTTTTTGCGGCCTTTTTCCGCTGGACGAAC
The DNA here is from genome assembly GCA_030444885.1 of Citrus sp. QX-2021. Taxonomy (NCBI): domain Eukaryota; kingdom Viridiplantae; phylum Streptophyta; class Magnoliopsida; order Sapindales; family Rutaceae; genus Citrus; species Citrus sp. QX-2021. Next base: position 38,078 of record JAUJEF010000268.1, on the reverse strand, counting down.
TTGGCCCCCCGGCCTTCGGGGGGGTATTTTTGGGCGCGGCTGTGCCCTTTTGGCGCGGCTGTGCCTCAAGGCCTATTTTTGGTGCACGGAGGCACCTCGTAAAGTCTCGCGCCATTCTGAGTCCGGCGGACGAAGTTGGCCAGCCCCACCCCCCAAGGCTATAGCCCACCCGTTTTTGTGGCCTTTTTCCGCTGGACGAACTTGGCGCCGCAGCCTTCGGGTGGGTATTTTTGGGCGCGGCTGTGCCCGCGGCCTATTTTTGGCACACGGAGGCGCCTCGTAAAGTCTCGCGCCATTCCGAGTCCGGCGGACGAAGTTGGCCAGACCCACCCCCCAAGGCTATAGCCCACCCGTTTTTGTGGCCTTTTTCCGCTGGATGAACTTGGCGCCCCGGCCTTCGGGCGGGTATTTTTGGGCGCGGCTGTGCCCGCGGCCTATTTTTGGCACACGGAGGCGCCTCGCAAAGTCTCGCGCCATTCCGAGTCCGGCGGACGAAGTTGGCCAGCCCCACCCCCCAAGGCTATAGCCCACCCGTTTTTGTGGCCATTTTCCGCAGGACGAACTTGGCGCCCCGGCCTTCGGGAGGGTATTTTTGGGCGCGGCTGTGCCCGCGGCCTATTTTTGGTACACGGAGGCGCCTCGCAAAGTCTCGCGCCATTCCGAGTCCGGCGGACGAAGTTGGCCAGCCCCACCCCCCAAGGCTATAGCCCACCCGTTTTTGTGGCCATTTTCCGCTGGACGAACTTGGCGCCCCGGCCTTCGGGCGGGTATTTTTGGGCGCGGCTGTGCCCGCGGCCTATTTTTGGCACACGGAGGCGCCTCGCAAAGTCTCGCGCCATTCCGAGCCGGCGGACGAAGTCGGCCAGCCCCACCCCCCAAGGCTATAGCCCACCCGTTTTTGTGGCCATTTTCCGCTGGATGAAGTTGGCGCCCCGGCCTTCGGGCGGGTATTTTTGGGCGCGGCTGTGCCCGCGGCCTATTTTTGGCACACGGAGGCGCCTCGCAAAGTCTCGCACCATTCCGAGTCCGGCGGACGAAGTTGGCCAGCCCCACCCCCCAAGGCTATAGCCCACCCGTTTTTGTGGCCATTTTCCGCTGGACGAACTTGGCGCCCCGGCCTTCGGGCGGGTATTTTTGGGCGCGGCTGTGCCCGCGGTCTATTTTTGGCACACGGAGGCGTCTCGCAAAGTCTCGCCCCTTTCCGAGTCCGGCGGACGAAGTTGGCCAGCCCCACCCCCCAAGGCTATAGCCCACCCGTTTTTGTGGCCATTTTCCGCTGGACGAACTTGGCGCCCCGGCCTTCGGGCGGGTATTTTTGGGCGCGGCTGTGCCCGCGGCCTATTTTTGGCACACGGAGGCGCCTCGCAAAGTCTCGCGCCATTCCGAGTCCGGAGGACGAAGTTGGCCAGCCCCACCCCCCAAGGTTATAGCCCACCCGTTTTTGTGGCCATTTTCCGCTGGACGAACTTGGCGCCCCGGCCTTCGGGCGGGTATTTTTGGGCTCGGCTGTGCGCGCGGCCTATTTTTGGCACACGGAGGCGCCTCGCAAAGTCTTGCGCCATTCCGAGCCGGCGGACGAAGTCGGGCAGCCCCACCCCCCAAGGCTATAGCCCACCCGTTTTTGTGGCCTTTTTCCGCTGGACGAACATGGCGCCCCGGCCTTCGGGCAGGTATTTTTGGGCGCGGCTGTGCCCGCGGCCTATTTTTGGCACACGGAGGCACCTCGCAAAGTCTCGCGCCATTCCGAATCCGGCGGACGAAATTGGCCAGCCCCACCACCCAAGGCTATAGCCCACCCGTTTTTGTGGCCATTTTCCGCTGGACGAACTTGGCGCCCCGGCCTTCGGGCGGGTATTTATGGGCGCGGTTGTGCCCGCAGCCTATTTTTGGCACACGGAGGTTCCTCGCAAAGTCTCGCGCCATTCCGAGTCCGGCGGACGAAGTTGGCCAGCCCCACCCCCCAAGGCTATAGCCCACCCGTTTTTGTGGCCATTTTCCGCTGGACGAACTTGGCGCCCCGGCCTTCGGGCGGTTATTTTTGGGCGCGGCTGTACCCGCGGCCTATTTTTGGCACACGGAAGGGCCTCGCAAAGTCTCGCGCCATTCCGAGTCCGGCGGACGAAGTTGGCCAGCCCCACCCCCCAAGGCTATAGCCCACCCGTTTTTGTCGCCTTTTTCCTCTGGACGAACTTGGTGCCCCGGCGTTCGGGCGGGTATTTTTGGGAGCGGCTGTGCGCGCGGCCTATTTTTGGCACACCGAGGCTCCTCGTAAAGTCTCGCGCCATTCCGAGTCCGGCGGACGAAGTGAGCCAGCCCCACCCCCCTAGGCTATAGCCCACCCGTTTTTTGGCCATTTTTCCGATGGACGATCTTGGCGCCCCGGCCTTCGGGCGGTTATTTTTCGGCGCGGCTGTGCCCGCGGCCTATATTTGGCACACAGAGGCCGCTCGCAAAGTCTCGCCCCATTCCGAGCCCGGCGGACGAAGTGGGCCAGCCCCTCCCCCCAAGGCTATAGCCCACCCGTTTTTTGGCCATTTTTCCGCTGGGGGGTTTGGGCGCGCCGACCTTCGGGGTGTTATTTTTGGGCAAGGCTGTGCCCGTGGCCTATTTTTGGCACGCGGAGGCCATTCGCAAAGTCTCGACCCATTCCGAGTCCGGCGGACGGAATTGGCCAGCCCCTCCCCCCAAGGATATAGCCCACCCGTTTGTTGGCCATTTTTCCGCTGGACGAACTTGGTGCCCCGGCCTTCGGGCGGTTATATTTGGGCGCGGCTGTGCCGCGGCCTATTTTTAGCATGCGGAGGCCGCTCGCAAAGTCTCGCCCCATTTCGAGTCCGGCGGACGAAGTTGGCAAGCCCCTCCCCCCAAGGCTATAGCCCACCCGTTTTTTGGCCATTTTTCCGCTGGGGGGTTTGGGCGCAACAACCTTCGGGAGGTTATTTTTGGGCGCGGCTGTGCCCGCGGCCTATTTTTGGCACGTGGAGGCTGCTCGCAAAGTCTCGCCCCACTCCGAGTCCGGCGGACGAAGTTGGCCAGCCCCTCCCCGCAAGGCTATAGCCCACCCGTTTTTTGGCCATATTTCCCCTGGACGAACTTGGCGCCCCGGCCTTCGGGCGGTTTTTTTTGGACGTGGCTGTACCCGCAGCATATTTTTGGCACGAGGAGGCCGCTCACAAAGTCTCGCCCCATTCCGAGTCCGGCGGACGAAGCTGGCCAGCCCCTCCCCCCAAGGCTATAGCCCACCCGTTTTTTGGCCATTTTTCCAATGGACGAACTTGGCGCACCGGCCTTCGGGCGGTTATTTTTGGCCGCGGCTGTGCCTGCGGCATATTTTTGGCATGCGGAGGCCGCTCGCAAAGTCTCGCCCCATTCCGAGTCCGGCGAACGAAGTTGGCCAGCCCCTCCCCCCAAGGCTATTGCCCACCCGTTTTTTGGCCATTTTTCCGCTGGGGGGTTTGGGCGCCCCGACCTTCGGGCGGTTATTTTTGGGCGCGGCTATGCCCGTGGCCTATTTTTGGCACACGGAGGCCGCTCGCAATGTCTCGACCCATTCCGAGTCCGGCGGACGAAGTTGGCCAGCCCCTCCCCCCAAGGCTATAGCCCTCCCGTTTTTTGGCCATTTTTCCGCTGGACGAACTTGGCGCCCCGGCCTTCGGGGGTTATTTTGGGCGCGGCTGTCCCCGCGACCTATTTTTGGCACGCGGAGGCCGCTCGCAAAGTCTCGCCCCATTCCGAGTCCGGCGGACGAAGTTGGCAAGCCCCTCCCCCCAAGGCTATAGTCCACCCGTTTTTTGGCCATTTTTCCGTTGGGGGGTTTGGACGCAACGACCTTCGGCGGGTTATTTTTGGGCGCGGCTGTGCCCGCGGCCTATTTTTAGCACGCGGAGGCCACTCGCAAAGTCTCGCCCCATTCCGAGTCCGGCGGACGAAGTTGGCCAGCCCCTCCCCCCAAGGCCATAGCGCACCCGTTTTTTGGCCATTTTTCCGCTGGGGGGTTTGGGCGCAACGACCTTCGGGAGGTTATTTTTGGGCACGACTGTGGCCGCGGCCTATTTTTGGCACGTGGAGGCTGCTCGCACAGTCTCGTCCCATTCCGAGTCCGGCGGACGAAGTGGGCCAGCCCCTCCCCCCAAGGCTATAGCCCACCCGTATTTTTGGCCATTTTTCTGCTGGGGGGTTTGGGCGCGCCGACCATCGGTCGGTTATTTTTGGTCGCGGCTGTACACGCGGCATATTTTTGGCACCCGGAGACCGCTCGCAAAGTCTCGCCCCATTCCGAGTCCGGCGGACGAAGTTGGCCAGCCCCTCCCCCCAAGGCTATAGCCCACCCGTTTTTTGGCCATTTTTCCGCGGGACGAACTTGGCGCCCCGGCCTTCGGGCGGTTATTTTTGGGTGCGGCTGTGCCCGCGGCCTATTTTTTGGCACGTGGAGGCCGCTCGCAAAGTCTCGTCCTATTCCGAGTCCGGCGGACGAAGTTGGCCAGCCCCTCCCCCCAAGGCTATAGCCCACCCGTTTTTTTGGCCATTTTTCCGCTGGGGGATTTGGGCGCGCCGACCTTCGGGCGGTTATTTTTGGGCGCGGCTATGGCCGTGGCCTATTTTTGGCACTCGGAGGCCGCTCGCAATGTCTCGATCCATTCCGAGTCCGGCGGACGAAGTTGGCCAGCCCCTCCCCCCAAGGCTATAGCCCTCCCGTTTTTTGGCCATTTTTCCGCTGGACGAACTTTGCGCCCCGGCCTTCGGGGGGTTATTTTTGGGCGCGGCTGTCCCCGCGACCTATTTTTGGCACGCGGAGGCCGCTCGCAAAGTCTCGCCCCATTCCGAGTCCGGCGGACGAAGTTGGCAAGCCCCTCCCCCCAAGGCTATAGCCCACCCGTTTTTTGGCCATTTTTCCGCTGGACGAACTTGGCGCCCCGGCCTTCGGGCGGTTATTTTTGGGCGCGGCTGTGCCCACAGCCTATTTTTAGCACGCGGAGGCCGTTCGCAAAGTCTCACCCCTTTCCGAGTCCGGCGGATGAAGTTGGCCAGCCCCTCCCCCCAAGGCTATAGCCCACCCGTTTTTTGGCCATTTTTCCGCTGGGGGGTTTGGGCGCAACGACCTTCGGGGTGTTGTTTTTGGGCATTGCTGTGCCCGCGGCCTATTTTTGGCATACGGAGGCTGCTCGCAAAGTCTAGCCCCATTCCGAGTCCGGCGGACGAAGTCGGCCAGCCCCTCCCCCCAAGGCTATAGCCCACCTGTTTTTTGGCCATTTTTCCGCTGGACGAACTTGGCGCACCGGCCTTCGGGCGGTTATTTTTGGCCGCGGCTGTGCCTGCTGCATATTTTTGGCATGCGGAGGCCGCTCGCAAAGTCTCACCCCATTCCGAGTCCGGCGAACGAAGTTGGCCAGCCCCTCCCCCCAAGGCTATTGCCCACCCGTTTTTTGGCCATTTTTCCGCTGGGGGGTTTGGGCGCGCCGACCTTCGGGCGGTTATTTTTGGGCGCGGCTATGCCCGTGGCCTATTTTTGGCACACGGAGGCCGCTCGCAATGTCTCGACCCATTCCGAGTCCGGCGGACGAAGTTGGCCAGCCCCTCCCCCCAAGGCTATAGCCCTCCCGTTTTTTGGCCATTTTTCCGCTGGACGAACTTGGCGCCCCGGCCTTCGGGGGGTTATTTTTGGGCGCGGCTGTCCCCGCGACCTATTTTTGGCACGCGGAGGCCGCTCGCAAAGTCTCGCCCCATTCCGAGTCCGGCGGACGAAGTTGGCAAGCCCCTCCCCCCAAGGCTATAGTCCACCCGTTTTTTGGCCATTTTTCCGTTGGGGGGTTTGGACGCAACGACCTTCGGCGGGTTATTTTTGGACGCGGCTGTGCCCGCGGCCTATTTTTAGCACGCGGAGGCCACTCGCAAAGTCTCGCCCCATTCCGAGTCCGGCGGACGAAGTTGGCCAGCCCCTCCCCCCAAGGCCATAGCGCACCCGTTTTTTGGCCATTTTTCCGCTGGGGGGTTTGGGCGCAACGACCTTCGGGAGGTTATTTTTGGGCGCGACTGTGCCCGCGGCCTATTTTTGGCACGTGGAGGCTGCTCGCAAAGTCTCGTCCCATTCCGAGTCCGGCGGACGAAGTGGGCCAGCCCCTCCCCCCAAGGCTATAGCCCACCCGTATTTTTGGCCATTTTTCTGCTGGGGGGTTTGGGCGCGCCGACCTTCGGTCGGTTATTTTTGGTCGCGGCTGTACCCGCGGCATATTTTTGGCACCCGGAGACCGCTCGCAAAGTCTCGCCCCATTCCGCGTCCGGCGGACGACGTGGGCCAGCCCCTCCCCCCAAGGCTATAGCCCACCCGTTTTTTGGCCATTTTTCCGCGGGACGAACTTGGCGCCCCGGCCTTCGGGCGGTTATTTTTGGGCGCGGCTGTGCCCGCGGCCTATTTTTTGGCACGTGGAGGCCGCTCGCAAAGTCTCGTCCTATTCCGAGTCCGGCGGACGTAGTTGGCCAGCCCCTCCCCCCAAGGCTATAGCCCACCCGTTTTTTTGGCCATTTTTTCGCTGGACGAACTTGGCGCCCCGGCCTTCGGGGGGTTATTTTTGGGCGCGGCTGTCCCCGCGACCTATTTTTGGCACACGGAGGCCGCTCGCAAAGTCTCGCCCCATTCCGAGTCCGGCGGACGAAGTTGGCAAGCCCCTCCCCCCAAGGCTATAGTCCACCCGTTTTTTGGCCATTTTTCCGTTAGGGGGTTTGGACGCAACGACCTTCGGCGGGTTATTTTTGGGCGCGGCTGTGCCCGCGGCCTATTTTTAGCACGCGGAGGCCACTCGCAAAGTCTCGCCCCATTCCGAGTCCGGCGGACGAAGTTAGCCAGCCCCTCCCCCCAAGGCTATAGCCCACCCGTTTTTTGACCATTTTTCCGCGGGACGAACTTGGCGCCCCGGCCTTCGGGCGGTTATTTTTGGGCGCGGCTGTGCCCGCGGCCTATTTTTGGCACGTGGAGGCCGCTCGCAAAGTCTCGTCCCATTCCGAGTCCGGCGGACGAAGTGGGCCAGCCCCTCCCCCCAAGGCTATAGCCCACCCGTTTTTTTGGCCATTTTTCCGCTGGGGGGTTTGGGCTCGCCGACCTTCGGTCGGTTATTTTTGGGCGCGGCTGTACCCACGGCATATTTTCGGCACCCGGAGGCCGTTCGCAAAGTCTCGCCCCATTCCGAGTCCGGCGGACGAAGTTGGCCAGCCCCTCCCCCCAAGGCTATAGCCCACCCGTTTTTTGGCCATTTTTCCGCTGGACGAACTTGGCGCCCCGGCCTTCGGGCGGTTATTTTTGGGCGCGGCTGTGTCCGCGGCCTATTTTTGGCACGTGGAGGCCACTCGCAAAGTCTCGTCCCATTCCGAGTCCGGCGGACGAAGTTGGCCAGCCCCTCCCCCCAAGGCTATAGTCCACCCGTTTTTTGGCCATTTTTCCGTTGGGGGGTTTGGGCGCAACGACCTTCGGCGGGTTATTTTTGGGTGCGGCTGTGCCCGCGGCCTATTTTTAGCATGTGGAGGCCGCTCGCAAGGACTCGCCCCATTCCGAGTCCGGCGGACGAAGTGGGCCAGCCCCTCCCCCCAAGGCCATAGCGCACCCGTTTTTTGGCCATTTTTCCGCTGGGGGGTTTGGGCGCAACGACCTTCGGGAGGTTATTTTTGGGCGCGACTGTGCCCGCGGCCTATTTTTGGCACGTGGAGGCTGCTCGCAAAGTCTCGTCCCATTCCGAGTCCGGCGGACGAAGTGGGCCAGCCCCTCCCCCCAAGGCTATAGCCCACCCGTATTTTTGGCCATTTTTCTGCTGGGGGGTTTGGGCGCGCCGACCATCGGTCGGTTATTTTTGGTCGCGGCTGTACCCGCGGCATATTTTTGGCACCCGGAGACCGCTCGCAAAGTCTCGCCCCATTCCGAGTCCGGCGGACGAAGTTGGCCAGCCCCTCCCCCCAAGGCTATAGCCCACCCATTTTTGTGCCCTTTTTCCGCTGGACGAACTTGGCGCCCCGGCCTTCGGGCGGGTATTTTTAGGCACGGCTGTGCCCGCGGCCTATTTTTGGCACACGGAGGCGCCTCGTAAATTCTCGCGCCATTCCGAGTCCGGCGAACGAAGTTGGCCAGCCCCACCCACCAAGGCTATAGCCCACCCGTTTTTGTGGCCATTTTCAGCTGGACGAACTTGGCTCCCCGGCCTTCGTGCGGGTATTTTTAGGCGCGGCTGTGCGCGCAGCCTATTTTTGGCGCACGGAGGTGCCTCGCAAAGTCTCGCGCCATTCCGAGTCCGGCGGACGAAGTTGGCCAGCCCCACCCCCCAAGGCTATAGCCCACCCGTTTTTGTGGCCATTTTCCGCTGGACGAACTTGGCGCCCCGGCCTTCGGGCGGTTATTTTTAGGCGCGGCTGTACCCGCGGCCTATTTTTGGCACACGGAAGGGCCTCGCAAAGTCTCGCGCCATTCCGAGTCCGGCGGACGAAGTTGGCCAGCCCCACCCCCCAAGGCTATAGCCCACCCGTTTTTGTCGCCTTTTTCCGCTGGACGAACTTGGTGCCCCGGCGTTCGGGCGGGTATTTTTGGGAGCGGCTGTGCGCGCGGCCTATTTTTGGCACACGGAGGCGCCTCGCAAAGTCTCGCCCCATTCCGAGTCCGGCGGACGAAGTTGGCCAGCCCCTCCCCCCAAGGCTATAGCCCACCCGTTTTTTGGCCATTTTTCCGCGGGACGAACTTGGCGCCCCGGCCTTCGGGCGGTTATTTTTGGGCGCGGCTGTGCCCGCGGCCTATTTTTGGCACGTGGAGGCCGCTCGCAAAGTCTCGTCCCATTCCGAGTCCGGCGGACGAAGTTGGCCAGCCCCTCCCCCCAAGGCTATAGCCCACCCGTTTTTTGGCCATTTTTCCGCTGGGGGGTTTGGGGGCGCCGACCTTCGGTCGGTTATTTTTGGGCGCGGCTGTACCCACGGCATATTTTCGGCACCCGGAGGCCGTTCGCAAAGTCTCGCCCCATTCCGAGTCCGGCGGACGAAGTTGGCCAGCCCCTCCCCCCAAGGCTATAGCCCACCCGTTTTTTGGCCATTTTTCCGCTGGACGAACTTGGCGCCCCGGCCTTCGGGCGGTTATTTTTGGGCGCGGCTGTGTCCGCGGCCTATTTTTGGCACGTGGAGGCCGCTCGCAAAGTCTCGTCCCATTCCGAGTCCGGCGGACGAAGTTGGCCAGCCCCTCCCCCCAAGGCTATAGTCCACCCGTTTTTTGGCCATTTTTCCGTTGGGGGGTTTGGGCGCAACGACCTTCGGCGGGTTATTTTTGGGTGCGGCTGTGCCCGCGGCCTATTTTTAGCATGTGGAGGCCGCTCGCAAGGACTCGCCCCATTCCGAGTCCGGCGGACGAAGTTGGCCAGCCCCTCCCCCCAAGGCCATAGCGCACCCGTTTTTTGGCCATTTTTCCGCTGGGGGGTTTGGGCGCAACGACCTTCGGGAGGTTATTTTTGGGCGCGACTGTGCCCGCGGCCTATTTTTGGCACGTGGAGGCTGCTCGCAAAGTCTCGTCCCATTCCGAGTCCGGCGGACGAAGTGGGCCAGCCCCTCCCCCCAAGGCTATAGCCCACCCGTATTTTTGGCCATTTTTCTGCTGGGGGGTTTGGGCGCGCCGACCATCGGTCGGTTATTTTTGGTCGCGGCTGTACCCGCGGCATATTTTTGGCACCCGGAGACCGCTCGCAAAGTCTCGCCCCATTCCGAGTCCGGCGGACGAAGTTGGCCAGCCCCTCCCCCCAAGGCTATAGCCCACCCATTTTTGTGCCCTTTTTCCGCTGGACGAACTTGGCGCCCCGGCCTTCGGGCGGGTATTTTTAGGCACGGCTGTGCCCGCGGCCTATTTTTGGCACATGGAGGCGCCTCGTAAATTCTCGCGCCATTCCGAGTCCGGCGGACGAAGTTGGCCAGCCCCACCCACCAAGGCTATAGCCCACCCGTTTTTGTGGCCATTTTCAGCTGGACGAACTTGGCACCCCGGCCTTCGTGCGGGTATTTTTAGGCGCGGCTGTGCGCGCAGCCTATTTTTGGCACACGGAGGTGCCTCGCAAAGTCTCGCGCCATTCCGAGTCCGGCGGACGAAGTTGGCCAGCCCCACCCCCCAAGGCTATAGCCCACCCGTTTTTGTGGCCATTTTCCGCTGGACGAACTTGGCGCCCCGGCCTTCGGGCGGTTATTTTTGGGCGCGGCTGTACCCGCGGCCTATTTTTGGCACACGGAAGGGCCTCGCAAAACTCTCGCGCCATTCCGAGTCCGGCGGACGAAGTTGGCCAGCCCCACCCCCCAAGGCTATAGCCCACCCGTTTTTGTCGCCTTTTTCCGCTGGACGAACTTGGTGCCCCGGCGTTCGGGCGGGTATTTTTGGGAGCGGCTGTGCGCGCGGCCTATTTTTGGCACACGGAGGCGCCTCGCAAAGTCTCGCGCCATTCCGAGTCCGGCGGACGAAGTTGGCCAGCCCCAACCCCCAAGGCTATAGCCCACCCGTTTTTGTGGGCATTTTCCGCTGGACGAACGTGGCGCCCCGGCCTTCGGGCGGGTATTTTTGGGCGCGGCTTTGCCCGCGGCCTGTTTTTGGCACACGGAGGCGCCTCGCAAAGTCTCGCACCATTCCGAGTCCGGCGGACGAAGTTGGCCAGCCCCACCCCCCAAGGCTATAGCCCACCCGTTTTTGTGGCCATTTTCCGCTGGACGAACTTGGCGCCCCGGCCTTCGGGCATGTATTTTTGGGTGCGGCTGTGCCCGCGGCCTATTTTTGGCACACGGAGGCGCCTCGCAAAGTCTCGCGCCATTTCGAGCCGGCGGACGAAGTCGGCCAGCCCCACCCCCCAAGGCTATAACCCACCCGTTTTTGTGGCCTTTTTCCGCTGGACGAACTTGGCGCCCCGGCCTTCGGGCAGGTATTTTTGGGCCCGGCTGTGCCCGCGGCCTATTTTTGGCACACGGAGGCGCCTCGTAAATTCTCGCGCCATTCCGAGTCCGGCGGACGAAGTTGGCCAGCCCCACCCACCAAGGCTATAGCCCACCCGTTTTTGTGGCCATTTTCAGCTGGACGAACTTGGCACCCCGGCCTTCGTGCGGGTATTTTTAGGCGCGGCTGTGCCCGCAGCCTATTTTTGGCGCACGGAGGTGCCTTGCAAAGTTTCGCGCCATTCCGAGTCCGGCGGACGAAGTTGGCCAGCCCCACCCCCCAAGGCTATAGCCCACCCGTTTTTGTGGCCATTTTCCGCTGGACGAACTTGGCGCCCGGCCTTGAGCGGTAATTTTAGGCGCGGCTGTACCCGCGGCCTATTTTTGGCACACGGAAGGGCCTCGCAAAGTCTCGCGCCATTCCGAGTCCGGCGGACGAAGTTGGCCAGCCCCACCCCCCAAGGCTATAGCCCACCCATTTTTGTCGCCTTTTTCCGCTGGACGAACTTGGTGCCCCGGCGTTCGGGCGGGTATTTTTGGGAGCGGCTGTGCGCGCGGCCTATTTTTGGCACACGGAGGCGCCTCGCAAAGTCTCGCGCCATTCCGAGTCCGGCGGACGAAGTTGGCCAGCCCCACCCCCCAAGGCTATAGCCCACCCGTTTTTGTGGGCATTTTCCGCTGGACGAACGTGGCGCCCCGGCCTTCGGGCGGGTATTTTTGGGCGCGGCTGTGCCCGCGGCCTGTTTTTGGCACACGGAGGCGCCTCGCAAAGTCTCGCGCCATTCCGAGTCCGGCGGACGAAGTTGGCCAGCCCCACCCCCCAAGGCTATAGCCCACCCGTTTTTGTGGCCATTTTCCGCTGGACGAACTTGGCGCCCCGGCCTTCGGGCAGGTATTTTTGGGTGCGGCTGTGCCCGCGGCCTATTTTTGGCACACGGAGGCGCCTCGCAAAGTCTCGCGCCATTTCGAGCCGGCGGACGAAGTCGGCCAGCCCCACCCCCCAAGGCTATAACCCACCCGTTTTTGTGGCCTTTTTCCGCTGGACGAACTTGGCGCCCCGGCCTTCGGGGGGGTATTTTTGGGCGCGGCTGTGCCCGCGGCCTATTTTTGGCACATGGAGGGGCCTCGCAATGTCTCGTGCCATTCCGAGTCCGGCGGACGAATTTGGCCAGCCCCACCCCCCAAGGCTATAGCCCACCCGTTTTTATGGCCTTTTTCCGATGGACGAGATTATCGCCCCGGCCTTCGGGCAGGTATTTTTGGGCGCGGTTGTGTCCGCGGCCTATTTTTGGCACACGGAGGTGCCTCGCAAAGTCTCGCGCCATTCCGAGACCGGCGGACGAAGTTGGCCAGCCCCACCCCCCAAGGCTATAGCCCACTCTTTTTTGTGCCCATTTTCCGCTGGACGAACTTGGCGCCCCGGCCTTCGGGTTGGTATTTTTGGGCACGGCTGTGTCCGCGGCCTGTTTTTGGCACACGAAGGTGCCTCGCAAAGTCTCGCGTCATTCCGAGTCCGGCGGACGAAGTTGGCCAGCCCCACCCCCCAAGGCTATAGCCCACCCGTTTTTGTGGCCATTTTCCGCTGGACGAACTTGGCGCCCCGGCCTTCGGGCGGTTATTTTTTGGCGCGGCTGTACCCGCGGCCTATTTTTGGCACACGGAAGGGCCTCGCAAAGTCTCGCGCCATTCCGAGTCCGGCGGACGAAGTTGGCCAGCCCCACCCCCCAAGGCTATAGCCCACCCGTTTTTGTCGCCTTTTTGCGCTGGACGAACTTGGTGCCCCGGCGTTCGGGCGGGTATTTTTGGGAGCGGCTGTGCGCGCGGCCTATTTTTGGCACACGGAGGCGCCTCGCAAAGTCTCGCGCCATTCCGAGTCCGGCGGACGAAGTTGGCCAGCCCCAACCCCCAAGGCTATAGCCCACCCGTTTTTGTGGGCATTTTCCGCTGGACGAACGTGGCGCCCCGGCCTTCGGGCGGGTATTTTTGGGCGCGGCTTTGCCCGCGGCCTGTTTTTGGCACACGGAGGCGCCTCGCAAAGTCTCGCACCATTCCGAGTCCGGCGGACGAAGTTGGCCAGCCCCACCCCCCAAGGCTATAGCCCACCCGTTTTTGTGGCCATTTTCCGCTGGACGAACTTGGCGCCCCGGCCTTCGGGCAGGTATTTTTGGGTGCGGCTGTGCCCGCGGCCTATTTTTGGCACACGGAGGCGCCTCGCAAAGTCTCGCGCCATTTCGAGCCGGCGGACGAAGTCGGCCAGCCCCACCCCCCAAGGCTATAACCCACCCGTTTTTGTGGCCTTTTTCCGCTGGACGAACTTGGCGCCCCGGCCTTCGGGCAGGTATTTTTGGGCGCGGCTGTGCCCGCGGCCTATTTTTGGCACACGGAGGCACCTCGCAAAGTCTCGCGCCATTCCGAGTCCGGCGGACGAAGTTGGCCAGCCCCACCACCCAAGGCTATAGCCCACCCGTTTTTGTGGCCATTTTCCGCTGGACGAACTTGGCGCCCCGGCCTTCGGGCGGGTATTTATGGGCGCGGTTGTGTCCGCGGCCTATTTTTGGCACACGGAGGTGCCTCGCAAAGTCTCGCGCCATTCCGAGTCTGGCGGACGAAGTGGGCCAGCCCCACCCCCCAAGGCTATAGCCCACTCTTTTTTGTGCCCATTTTCCGCTGGACGAACTTGGCGCCCCGGCCTTCGGGTTGGTATTTTTGGGCACGGCTGTGTCCGCGGCCTGTTTTTGGCACACGAAGGTGCCTCGCAAAGTCTCGCGTCATTCCGAGTCCGGCGGACGAAGTTGGCCAGCCCCACCCCCCAAGGCTATAGCCCACCCGTTTTTGTGGCCATTTTCCGCTGGACGAACTTGGCGCCCCGGCCTTCGGGCGGTTATTTTTGGGCGCGGCTGTACCCGCGGCCTATTTTTGGCACACGGAAGGGCCTCGCAAAGTCTCACGCCATTCCGAGTCCGGCGGACGAAGTTGGCCAGCCCCACCCCCCAAGGCTATAGCCCACCCGTTTTTGTCGCCTTTTTCCGCTGGACGAACTTGGTGCCCCGGCGTTCGGGCGGGTATTTTTGGGAACGGCTGTGCGCGCGGCCTATTTTTGGCACACGGAGGCGCCTCGCAAAGTCTCGCGCCATTCCGAGTCCGGCGGACGAAGTTGGCCAGCCCCACCCCCCAAGGCTATAGCCCACCCGTTTTTGTGGGCATTTTCCGCTGGACGAACGTGGCGCCCCGGCCTTCGGGCGGGTATTTTTGGGTGCAGCTGTGCCCGCGGCCTATTTTTGGCACACGGAGGCGCCTCGCAAAGTCTCGCGCCATTCCGAGTCCGGCGGACGAAGTTGGCCAGCCCCACCCCCCAAGGCTATAGCCCACCCGATTTTGTGGCCATTTTCCGCTGGACGAACTTGGCGCCCCGGCCTTCGGGCAGGTATTTTTGGGCGCGGCTGTGCCCGCGGCCTATTTTTGGCACACGGAGGTGCCTCGCAAAGTCTCGCGCCATTTCGAGCCGGCGGACGAAGTCGGCCAGCCCCACCCCCCAAGGCTATAACCCACCCGTTTTTGTGGCCATTTTCCGCTGGACGAACTTGGTGCCCCGGCCTTCGGGCAGGTATTTTTGGGCGTGGCTGTGCCCATGCCTATTTTTGGCACACGGAGGCACCTCGCAAAGTCTCGCGCCATTCCGAGTCCGGCGGACGAAGTTGGCCAGCCCCACCACCCAAGGCTATAGCCCACCCGTTTTTGTGGCCATTTTCCGCTGGACGAACTTGGTGCCCCGGCCTTCGGGCAGGTATTTTTGGGCGTGGCTGTGCCCGCGGCCTATTTTTGGCACACGGAGGCACCTCGCAAAGTCTCGCGCCATTCCGAGTCCGGCGGACGAAGTTGGCCAGCCCCACCACCCAAGGCTATAGCCCACCCGTTTTTGTGGCCATTTTCCGCTGGACGAACTTGGCGCCCCGGCCTTCGGGCGGGTATTTATGGGCGCGGTTGTGTCCGCGGCCTATTTTTGGCACACGGAGGTGCCTCGCAAAGTCTCGCGCCATTCCGAGTCTGGCGGACGAAGTTGGCCAGCCCCACCCCTCAAGGCTATAGCCCACTCTTTTTTGTGCCCATTTTCCGCTGGACGAACATGGCGCCCCGGCCTTCGGGTTGGTATTTTTGGGCACGGCTGTGTCCGTGGCCTACTTTTGGGACACGGAAGGGCCTCGCAAAGTTTCGCGCCATTCCGAGTCCGGCGGACGAAGTTGGCCTGCCCCACCCCCCAAGGCTATAGCCCACCCGTTTTTGTGGCCTTTTTCCGCTGGACGAACTTGGCGCCCCGGCCTTCGGGCGGGTATTTTTGGGAGCGGCTGTACGCGCGGCCTATTTTTGGCACACGGAGGTGCCTCGCAAAGTCTCGCGCCATTCCGAGTCCGGCGGACGAAGTTGGCCAGCCCCACACCCCAAGGCTATAGCCCACCCGTTTTTGTGGCCATTTTCCGCTGGACGAACTTGGCGCCCCGGCCTTCGGGTTGGTATTTTTGGGCGCGGCTGTGTCCGCGGCCTGTTTTTGGCACACGGAGGCACCTCGCAAATTCTCTCGCCATTCCGAGTCCGGCGGACGAAGTTGGCCAGCCCCACCCCCCAAGTCTATAGCCCACCCGTTTTTGTGGCCATTTTCC
The DNA here is from genome assembly GCA_030444885.1 of Citrus sp. QX-2021. Taxonomy (NCBI): domain Eukaryota; kingdom Viridiplantae; phylum Streptophyta; class Magnoliopsida; order Sapindales; family Rutaceae; genus Citrus; species Citrus sp. QX-2021. The sequence continues at coordinate 22,506 of JAUJEF010000268.1, read as the reverse complement.
GCTGGACGAACTTGGCGCCCCGGCCTTCGGGCGGTTATTTTTGGGCGCGGCTGAACCCGCGGCCTATTTTTGGCACACGGAAGGGCCTCACAAAATCTCGCGCCATTCCGAGTCCGGCGGACGAAGTTGGCCAGCCCCACCCCCCAAGGCTATAGCCCACCCGTTTTTGTGGCCATTTTCCGCTGGACGAACGTGGCGCCCCGGCCTTCGGGCTGGTATTTTTGGGAGCGGCTGTGCGCGCGTCCTATTTTTGGCACACGGAGGCGCCTCGCAAAGTCTCGCGCCATTCCGAGTCCGGCGGACGAAGTTGGCCAGCCCCACCCCCCAAGGCTATAGCCCACCCGTTTTTGTGGTCATTTTCCGCTGGACGAACTTGGCGCCTCGGCCTTCGGGCGGGTATTTTTGGGCGCGGCTGTGCCCGCGGCCTATTTTTGGCACACGGAGGCGTCTTGAAAAGTCTCGCGCCATTCCGAGCCGGCGGACGAAGTCGGCCAGCCCCACCACGCAAGGCTATAGCCCACCCGTTTTTGTGGTCATTTTCCGCTGGACGAACTTGGGGCCCCGGCCTTCGTGCGGGTATTTTCGGGCGCGGCAGTGCCCGCGGCCTATTTTTGGCACACGGAGGCGTCTTGAAAAGTCTCGCGCCATTCCGAGCCGGCGGACGAAGTCGGCCAGCCCCACCCCCCAAGGCTATAGCCCACCCGTTTTTGTGGCCTTTTTCCGCTGGATGAACTTCGCGCCCCGGCCTTCGGGGCGGTATTTTTTGGCGCGGCTGTGCCCGCGGCCTATTTTTGGCACACGGAGGAGCCTCGCAAAGTCTCGCGCCATTCCGAGTCCGGCGGACGAAGTTGGCCAGCCCCACCCCCCAAGGCTATAGCCCACCCGTTTTTGTGGCCATTTTCCGCTGGACGAACTTGGCGCCTCGGCCGTCGGGCAGGTATTTTTGGGCGCGGCTGTGCGCGCGGCCTATTTTTGGCACACGGAGGCGCCTCGCAAAGACTCGCGCCATTCCGAGTCCGGCGGACGAAGTGTGACAGCCCCACCCCCCAAGGCCATAGCCCACCCGTTTTTGTGGCCTTTTTCCGCTGGACGAACATGGCACCCCGGCCTTCGGGCGGGTATTTTCGGGCGCGGCTGTGCCCGCGGCCTATTTTTGGCACACGGAGGCGCCTCGCAAAGTCTCGCACCATTCCGAGTCCGGCGGACGAAGTGTGACAGCCCCACCCCCCAAGGCTATATCCCACCCGTTTTTGTGGCCTTTTTCCGCGGGACGAACTTGGCGCCCTGGCCTTCGGGCGGGTATTTTTTCTGCGCGGCAGTGCCCGCGGCCTATTTTTGGCACACGGAGACGCCTCGCAAAGTCTCGCGCCATTCCGAGTCCAGCGGACGAAGTGTGACAGCCCCACCCCCCAAGGCCATAGCCCACCCGTTTTTGTGGCCTTTTTCCGCTGGACGAACATGGCGCCCCGGCCTTCGGGCGGCTATTTTCGGGCGCGGCTGTGCCCGCGGCCTATTTTTGGCACACGGAGGTGCCTCGCAAAGACTCGCGCCATTCCGAGTCCGGCGGACGAAGTGTGACAGCCCCACCCCCCAAGGCCATAGCCCACCCGTTTTTGTGGCCTTTTTCCGCTGGACGAACATGGCACCCCGGCCTTGAGCGGCGGGTATTTTCGGAGCGCGGCTGTGCCATGGCCTATTTTTGGCACACGGAGGCCGTTCGCAAAGTCTCACCCCATTCCGAGTCCGGCGGACGAAGTTGGCCAGCACCTCCCCCCAAGGCTATAGCCCACCCGTTTTTTGGCCATTTTTCCGCTGGAGGTTTGGGCGCGCTGACCTTCGGGCGGTTATTTTTGGGCACGGCTGTGCCCGCGGCCTATTTTTGGCACACGGAGGCTGCTCGCAAAGTCTCGCCCCATTCCGATTCCGGCGGACGAAGTTGGCCAGCCCCTCCCCCCAAGGCTATAGCCCACCCGTTTTTTGGCCATTTTTCCACTGGACGATCTTGGCGCCCCGGCCTTCGGGCAGTTATTTTTGGGCGCGGCTGTGCCCGCGGTCGATATTTGGCACACGGAGGCCGCTCGCAAAGTCTCGCCCCATTCCGAGCCCGGCGGACGAAGTGGGCCAGCCCCTCCCCCTAGGGCTATAGCCCACCCGTTTTTTGGCCATTTTTCCACAGGACGATCTTGGCGCCCCGGCCTTCGGGCGGTTATTTTTGGGCACGGCTGTACCCGCGGCCTATATTTGGCACACGGAGGCCGCTCGCAATGTCTCGCCCCATTCCGAGCCCGGCGGACGAAGTGGGCCAGCCCCTCCCCCCAAGGCTATAGCCCACCCGTTTTTTGGCCATTTTTCCGCTGGGGGGTTTGGGCGCGCCGACCATCGGGGGGTTATTTTTGGGCGCGGCTGTGACCGCGGCCTATTTTTGGCACGCGGAGGCCGCTCGCAAAGTCTCACACCATTCCGAGTCCGGCGGACGAAGTTGGCCAGCCCCTCCCCCCAAGGCTATAGCCCACCCGTTTTTTGGCCATTTTTCCACTGGACGAACTTGGCGCCCCGGCCTTCGGGCAGTTATGTTTGGGCGCGGCTACGCCCGCGGCCTATATTTGGCACACGGAGGCCGCTCGCAAAGTCTCACCCCATTCCAAGCCCGGTGGACGAAGTTGGCCAGCCCCTCCCCCCAAGGCTATAGCCCACCCGTTTTTTGGCCATTTTTCCGCGGGACGAACTTGGCGCCCCGGCCTTCGGGCGGTTATTTTTGGGCGCGGCTGTGCCCGCGGCCTATTTTTGGCACGCGGAGGCCGCTCGCAAAGTCTAACCCCATTCCGAGTCCGGCGGACGAAGTTGGCCAGCACCTCCCCCCAAGGCTATAGCCCACCCGTTTTTTGGCCATTTTTCCGCTGGAGGTTTTGGCGCGCCTACCTTCGGGGGTTATTTTTGGGCACGGCTGTGCCCGCGGCCTATTTTTGGTACACGGAGGCTGCTCGCAAAGTCTCGCCCCATTCCGATTCCGGCGGACGAAGTTGGCCAGCCCCTCCCCCCAAGGCTATAGCCCACGCGTTTTTTGGCCATTTTTCCAATGGACGATCTTGGCGCCCCGGCCTTCGGGCGGTTATTTTTCGGCGCGGCTGTGCCCGCGGCCTATATTTGGCACACAGAGGCCGCTCGCAAAGTCTCGCCCCATTCCGAGCCCGGCGGACGAAGTGGGCCAGCCCCTCCCCCCAAGGCTATAGCCCACCCGTTTTTTGGCCATTTTTCCGCTGGGGGGTTTGGGCGCGCCGACCATCGGGGGGTTATTTTTGGCGCGGCTGTGCCCGCGGCCTATTTTTGGCACGCGGAGGCCGCTCGCAAAGTCTCACCCCATTCCGAGTCCGGCGGACGAAGTTGGCCAGCCCCTCCCCCCAAGGCTATAGCCCACCCGTTTTTTGGCCATTTTTCCACTGGACGAACTTGGCGCCCCGGCCTTCGGGCAGTTATGTTTGGGCGCGGCTACGCCCGCGGCCTATATTTGGCACATGGAGGCCGCTCGCAAAGTCTCACCCCATTCCAAGCCCGGTGGACGAAGTTGGCCAGCCCCTCCCCCCAAGGCTATAGCCCACCCGTTTTTTGGCCATTTTTCCGCGGGACGAACTTGGCGCCCCGGCCTTCGGGCGGTTATTTTTGGGCGCGGCTGTGTCCGCGGCCTATATTTAGCACGCGGAGGCTGCTCGCAAAGTCTCGCCCCATTCCGAATCCGGCGGACGAAGTTGGCCAGCACCTCCCCCCAAGGCTATAGCCCACCCGTTTTTTGGCCATTTTTCCGCTGGGGGGTTTGGGCGCGCCGACCTTCGGGGTGTTATTTTTGGGCAAGGCTGTGCCCGTGGCCTATTTTTGGCACGCGGAGGCCATTCGCAAAGTCTCGACCCATTCCGAGTCCGGCGGACGGAATTGGCCAGCCCCTCCCCCCAAGGATATAGCCCACCCGTTTTTTGGCCATTTTTCCGCTGGACGAACTTGGTGCCCCGGCCTTCGGGCGGTTATATTTGGGCGCGGCTGTGCCCGCGGCCTATTTTTAGCATGCGGAGGCCGCTCGCAAAGTCTCGCGCCATTTCGAGTCCGGCGGACGAAGTTGGCAAGCCCCTCCCCCCAAGGCTATAGCCCACCCGTTTTTTGGCCATTTTTCCGCTGGGGGGTTTGGGCGCAACAACCTTCGGGAGGTTATTTTTGGGCGCGGCTGTGCCCGCGGCCTATTTTTGGCACGTGGAGGCTGCTCGCAAAGTCTCGCCCCACTCCGAGTCCGGCGGACGAAGTTGGCCAGCCCCTCCCCGCAAGGCTATAGCCCACCCGTTTTTTGGCCATATTTCCCCTGGACGAACTTGGCGCCCCGGCCTTCGGGCGGTTTTTTTTGGACGTGGCTGTACCCACAGCATATTTTTGGCACGAGGAGGCCGCTCGCAAAGTCTCGCCCCATTCCGAGTCCGGCGGACGAAGCTGGCCAGCCCCTCCCCCCAAGGCTATAGCCCACCCGTTTTTTGGCCATTTTTCCAATGGATGAACTTGGCGCCCCGGCCTTCGGGCGGTTATTTTTTAGCGCGGCTGTGCCCACGGCATATTTTTGGCACGCGGAGGCCGCTCGCAAAGTCTCGCCCCATTCCGAATCCGGCGGACGAATTTGGCCAGCCCCTCCCCCCAAGGCTATAGCCCACCCGTTTTTTGGCCATTTTTCCACTGGGGGGTTTGGGCGCGCCGACCTTCGGGCGGTTATTTTTCGGCGCGGCTGTGCCCGTGGCCTATTTTTGGCATGCGGAGGCCGCTCGCAAAGTCTCGCCCCATTCCGAGTCCGGCGGACGAAGCTGGCCAGCCCCTCCCCCCAAGGCTATAGCCCACCCGTTTTTTGGCCATTTTTGCGCTGGGCGGAGTTGGCGCCCCGGCCTTCGGGCAGTTATTTTTTGGGGAGGCTGTGCCTGCGGCCTATTTTTAGCACGCGGAGGCCGCTCGCAAAGTCTCGCCCCTTTCCGAGTCCGGCGGATGAAGTTGGCCAGCCCCTCCCCCCAAGGCTATAGCCCACCCGTTTTTTGGCTATTTTTCCGCTGGGGGGTTTGGGCGCAACGACCTTCGGGGTGTTGTTTTTGGGTATGACTGTGCCCGCGGCCTATTTTTGCCATACGGAGGCTGCTCGCAAAGTCTAGCCCCATTCCGAGTCCGGCGGACGAAGTCGGCCAGCCCCTCCCCCCAAGGCTATAGCCCACCCGTTTTTTGGCCATTTTTCCGGTGGACGAACTTGGCGCACCGGCCTTCGGGCGGTTATTTTTGGCCGCGGCTGTGCCTGCGGCATATTTTTGGCATGCGGAGTCCGCTCGCAAAGTCTCGCCCCATTCCGAGTCCGGCGAACGAAGTTGGCCAGCCCCTCCCCCCAAGGCTATTGCCCACCCGTTTTTTGGCCATTTTTCCGCTGGGGGGTTTGGGCGCCCCAACCTTCGGGCGGTTATTTTTTGGCGCGGCTATGCCCGTGGCCTATTTTTGGCACACGGAGGCCGCTCGCAATGTCTCGACCCATTCCGAGTCCGGCGGACGAAGTTGGCCAGCCCCTCCCCCCAAGGCTATAGCCCTCCCGTTTTTTGGCCATTTTTCCGCTGGACGAACTTGGCGCCCCGGCCTTCGGGGGGTTATTTTTGGGCGCGGCTGTCCCCGCGACCTATTTTTGGCACGCGGAGGCCGCTCGCAAAGTCTCGCCCCATTCCGAGTCCGGCGGACGAAGTTAGCAAGCCCCTCCCCCCAAGGCTATAGTCCACCCGTTTTTTGGCCATTTTTCCATTGGGGGGTTTGGACGCAACGACCTTCGGCGGGTTATTTTTGGGCGCAGCTGTGCCCGCGGCCTATTTTTAGCACGCGGAGGCCACTCGCAAAGTCTCGCCCCATTCCGAGTCCGGCGGACGAAGTTGGCCAGCCCCTCCCCCCAAGGCCATAGCGCACCCGTTTTTTGGCCATTTTTCCGCTGGGGGGTTTGGGCGCAACGACCTTCGGGAGGTTATTTTTGGGCGCGACTGTGCCCACAGCCTATTTTTGGCACGTGGAGGCTGCTCGCAAAGTCTCGTCCCATTCCGAGTCCGGCGGACGAAGTGGGCCAGCCCCTCCCCCCAAGGCTATAGCCCACCCGTATTTTTGGCCATTTTTCTGCTGGGGGGTTTGGGCGCGCCGACCTTCGGGGTGTTATTTTTGGGCAAGGCTGTGCCCGTGGCCTATTTTTGGCACGCGGAGGCCATTCGCAAAGTCTCGACCCATTCCGAGTCCGGCGGACGGAATTGGCCAGCCCCTCCCCCCAAGGATATAGCCCACCCGTTTTTTGGCCATTTTTCCGCTGGACGAACTTGGTGCCCCGGCCTTCGGGCGGTTATATTTGGGCGCGGCTGTGCCCGCGGCCTATTTTTAGCATGCGGAGGCCGCTCGCAAAGTCTCGCGCCATTTCGAGTCCGGCGGACGAAGTTGGCAAGCCCCTCCCCCCAAGGCTATAGCCCACCCGTTTTTTGGCCATTTTTCCGCTGGGGGGTTTGGGCGCAACAACCTTCGGGAGGTTATTTTTGGGCGCGGCTGTGCCCGCGGCCTATTTTTGGCACGTGGAGGCTGCTCGCAAAGTCTCGCCCCACTCCGAGTCCGGCGGACGAAGTTGGCCAGCCCCTCCCCGCAAGGCTATAGCCCACCCGTTTTTTGGCCATATTTCCCCTGGACGAACTTGGCGCCCCGGCCTTCGGGCGGTTTTTTTTGGACGTGGCTGTACCCGCAGCATATTTTTGGCACGAGGAGGCCGCTCGCAAAGTCTCGCCCCATTCCGAGTCCGGCGGACGAAGCTGGCCAGCCCCTCCCCCCAAGGCTATAGCCCACCCGTTTTTTGGCCATTTTTCCAATGGATGAACTTGGCGCCCCGGCCTTCGGGCGGTTATTTTTTAGCGCGGCTGTGCCCACGGCATATTTTTGGCACGCGGAGGCCGCTCGCAAAGTCTCGCCCCATTCCGAATCCGGCGGACGAATTTGGCCAGCCCCTCCCCCCAAGGCTATAGCCCACCCGTTTTTTGGCCATTTTTCCACTGGGGGGTTTGGGCGCGCCGACCTTCGGGCGGTTATTTTTCGGCGCGGCTGTGCCCGTGGCCTATTTTTGGCATGCGGAGGCCGCTCGCAAAGTCTCGCCCCATTCCGAGTCCGGCGGACGAAGCTGGCCAGCCCCTCCCCCCAAGGCTATAGCCCACCCGTTTTTTGGCCATTTTTCCGCTGGACGAACTTGGCGCCCCGGCCTTCGGGCAGTTATTTTTGGGCGCGGCTGTGCCTGCGGCCTATTTTTAGCACGCGGAGGCCGCTCGCAAAGTCTCGCCCCTTTCCGAGTCCGGCGGATGAAGTTGGCCAGCCCCTCCCCCCAAGGCTATAGCCCACCCGTTTTTTGGCCATTTTTCTGCTGGGGGGTTTGGGCGCAACGACCTTCGGGGTGTTGTTTTTGGGTATGACTGTGCCCGCGGCCTATTTTTGGCATACGGAGGCTGCTCGCAAAGTCTAGCCCCATTCCGAGTCCGGCGGACGAAGTCGGCCAGCCCCTCCCCCAAGGCTATAGCCCACCCGTTTTTTGGCCATTTTTCCGCTGGACGAACTTGGCGCACCGGCCTTCGGGCGGTTATTTTTGGCCGCGGCTGTGCCTGCGGCATATTTTTGGCATGCGGAGTCCGCTCGCAAAGTCTCGCCCCATTCCGAGTCCGGCGAACGAAGTTGGCCAGCCCCTCCCCCCAAGGCTATTGCCCACCCGTTTTTTGGCCATTTTTCCGCTGGGGGGTTTGGGCGCCCCGACCTTCGGGCGGTTATTTTTTGGCGCGGCTATGCCCGTGGCCTATTTTTGGCACACGGAGGCCGCTCGCAATGTCTCGACCCATTCCGAGTCCGGCGGACGAAGTTGGCCAGCCCCTCCCCACAAGGCTATAGCCCTCCCGTTTTTTGGCCATTTTTCCGCTGGACGAACTTGGCGCCCCGGCCTTCGGGGGGTTATTTTTGGGCGCGGCTGTCCCCGCGACCTATTTTTGGCACGCGGAGGCCGCTCGCAAAGTCTCGCCCCATTCCGAGTCCGGCGGACAAAGTTAGCAAGCCCCTCCCCCCAAGGCTATAGCGCACCCGTTTTTTGGCCATTTTTCCGCTGGGGGGTTTGGGCGCAACGACCTTCGGGAGGTTATTTTTGGGCGCGACTGTGCCCACGGCCTATTTTTGGCACGTGGAGGCTGCTCGCAAAGTCTCGTCCCATTCCGAGTCCGGCGGACGAAGTGGGCCAGCCCCTCCCCCCAAGGCTATAGCCCACCCGTATTTTTGGCCATTTTTCTGCTGGGGGGTTTGGGCGCGCCGACCTTCGGTCGGTTATTTTTGGTCGCGGCTGTACCCGCGGCATATTTTTGGCACCCGGAGACCGCTCGCAAAGTCTCGCCCCATTTCGAGTCCGGCGGACGAAGTTGGCCAGCCCCTCCCCCCAAGGCTATAGCCCACCCGTTTTTTGGCCATTTTTCCGCGGGACGAACTTGGCGCCCCGGCCTTCCGGTGGTTATTTTTGGGCGCGGCTGTGCCCGTGGCCTATTTTTTGGCACGTGGAGGCCGCTCGCAAAGTCTCGTCCTATTCCGAGTCCGGCAGACGAAGTTGGCCAGCCCCTCCCCCCAAGGCTATAGCCCACCCGTTTTTTTGGCCATTTTTCCGCTGGGGGGTTTGGGCGCGCCGACCTTCGGGCGGTTATTTTTGGCCGCGGCTATGCCCGTGGCCTATTTTTGGCACTCGGAGGCCGCTCGCAATGTCTCGATCCATTCCGAGTCCGGCGGACAAAGTTGGCCAGCCCCTCCCCCCAAGGCTATAGCCCTCCCGTTTTTTGGCCATTTTTCCGCTGGACGAACTTGGCGCCCCGGCCTTCGGCGGGTTATTTTTGGGCGCGGCTGTCCCCGCAACCTATTTTTGGCACACGGAGGCCGCTCGCAAAGTCTCGCCCCATTCCGAGTCCGGCGGACGAAGTTGGCAAGCCCCTCCCCCCAAGGCTATAGCCCACCCGTTTTTTGGCCATTTTTCCGCTGGACGAACTTGGCGCCCCGGCCTTCGGGCGGTTATTTTTGGGCGCGGCTGTGCCCGCGGCCTATTTTTAGCACGCGGAGGCCGCTCGCAAAGTCTCGCCCCTTTCCGAGTCCGGCGGATGAAGTTGGCCAGCCCCTCCCCCCAAGGCTATAGCCCACCCGTTTTTTGGCCATTTTTCCGCTGGGGGGTTTGGGCGCAACGACCTTCGGGGTGTTGTTTTTGGGTATGGCTGTGCCCGCGGCCTATTTTTGGCATACGGAGGCTGCTCGCAAAGTCTAGCCCCATTCCGAGTCCGGCGGACGAAGTCGGCCAGCCCCTCCCCCCAAGGCTATAGCCCACCCGTTTTTTGGCCATTTTTCCGCTGGACGAACTTGGCGCACCGGCCTTCGGGCGGTTATTTTTGGCCGCGGCTGTGCCTGCGGCATATTTTTGGCATGCGGAGGCCGCTCGCAAAGTCTCGCCCCATTCCGAGTCCGGCGAACGAAGTTGGCCAGCCCCTCCCCCCAAGGCTATAGCCCACCCGTTTTTTGGCCATTTTTCCGCGGGACGAACTTGGCGCCCCGGCCTTCCGGTGGTTATTTTTGGGCGCGGCTGTGCCCGCGGCCTATTTTTTGGCACGTGGAGGCCGCTCGCAAAGTCTGGTCCTATTCCGAGTCCGGCAGACGAAGTTGGCCAGCCCCTCCCCCCAAGGCTATAGCCCACCCGTTTTTTTGGCCATTTTTCCGCTGGGGGGTTTGGGCGCGCCGACCTTCGGGCGGTTATTTTTGGGCGCGGCTATGCCCGTGGCCTATTTTTGGCACTCGGAGGCCGCTCGCAATGTCTCGATCCATTCCGAGTCCGGCGGACGAAGTTGGCCAGCCCCTCCCCCCAAGGCTATAGCCCTCCCGTTTTTTGGCCATTTTTCCGCTGGACGAACTTGGCGCCCCGGCCTTCGGCGGGTTATTTTTGGGCGCGGCTGTCCCCGCAACCTATTTTTGGCACGCGGAGGCCGCTCGCAAAGTCTCGCCCCATTCCGAGTCCGGCGGACGAAGTTGGCAAGCCCCTCCCCCCAAGGCTATAGCCCACCCGTTTTTTGGCCATTTTTCCGCTGGACGAACTTGGCGCCCCGGCCTTCGGGCGGTTATTTTTGGGCGCGGCTGTGCCCGCGGCCTATTTTTAGCACGCGGAGGCCGCTCGCAAAGTCTCGCCCCTTTCCGAGTCCGGCGGATGAAGTTGGCCAGCCCCTCCCCCCAAGGCTATAGCCCACCCGTATTTTTGGCCATTTTTCTGCTGGGGGGTTTGGGCACGCCGACCTTCGGTCGGTTATTTTTGGTCGCGGCTGTACCCGCGGCATATTTTTGGCACCCGGAGACCGCTCGCAAAGTCTCGCCCCATTCCGAGTCCGGCGGACGAAGTTGGCAAGCCCCTCCCCCCAAGGCTATAGTCCACCCGTTTTTTGGCCATTTTTCCGTTGGGGGGTTTGGACGCAACGACCTTCGGCGGGTTATTTTTGGGCGCGGCTGTGCCCGCGGCCTATTTTTAGCACGCGGAGGCCACTCGCAAAGTCTCGCCCCATTCCGAGTCCGGCGGACGAAGTTGGCCAGCCCCTCCCCCCAAGGCCATAGCGCACCCGTTTTTTGGCCATTTTTCCGCTGGGGGGTTTGGGCGCAACGACCTTCGGGAGGTTATTTTTGGGCGCGACTGTGCCCGCGGCCTATTTTTGGCACGTGGAGGCTGCTCGCAAAGTCTCGTCCCATTCCGAGTCCGGCGGACGAAGTGGGCCAGCCCCTCCCCCCAAGGCTATAGCCCACCCGTATTTTTGGCCATTTTTCTGCTGGGGGGTTTGGGCGCGCCGACCATCGGTCGGTTATTTTTGGTCGCGGCTGTACACGCGGCATATTTTTGGCACCCGGAGACCGCTCGCAAAGTCTCGCCCCATTCCGAGTCCGGCGGACGAAGTTGGCCAGCCCCTCCCCCCAAGGCTATAGCCCACCCGTTTTTTGGCCATTTTTCCGCGGGACGAACTTGGCGCCCGGCCTTGGGAGGTTATTTTTGGGCGCGGCTGTGCCCGCGGCCTATTTTTTGGCCCGTGGAGGCCGCTCGCAAAGTCTCGTCCTATTCCGAGTCCGGCGGACGAAGTTGGCCAGCCCCTCCCCCCAAGGCTATAGCCCACCCGTTTTTTTGGCCATTTTTCCGCTGGGGGATTTGGGCGCGCCGACCTTCGGGCGGTTATTTTTGGGCGCGGCTATGGCCGTGGCCTATTTTTGGCACTCGGAGGCCGCTCGCAATGTCTCGATCCATTCCGAGTCCGGCGGACGAAGTTGGCCAGCCCCTCCCCCCAAGGCTATAGCCCTCCCGTTTTTTGGCCATTTTTCCGCTGGACGAACTTGGCGCCCCGGCCTTCGGGGGGTTATTTTTGGGCGCGGCTGTCCCCGCGACCTATTTTTGGCACGCGGAGGCCGCTCGCAAAGTCTCGCCCCATTCCGAGTCCGGCGGACGAAGTTGGCAAGCCCCTCCCCCCAAGGCTATAGCCCACCCGTTTTTTGGCCATTTTTCCGATGGACGAACTTGGCGTCCCGGCATTCGGGCGGTTATTTTTGGGCGCGGCTGTGCCCGTGGTCTATTTTTAGCACGCGGAGTCCACTCGCAAAGTCTCGCCCCATTCCGAGTCCGGCGGACGAAGTTGGCCAGCCCCTCCCCCCAAGGCTATAGCCCACCCGTTTTTTGGCCATTTTTCCGCTGGGGGGTTTGGGCGCAACGACCTTCGGGGTGTTGTTTTTGGGCATTGCTGTGCCCGCGGCCTATTTTTGGCATACGGAGGCTGCTCGCAAAGTCTAGCCCCATTCCGAGTCCGGCGGACGAAGTCGGCCAGCCCCTCCCCCCAAGGCTATAGCCCACCTGTTTTTTGGCCATTTTTCCGCTGGACGAACTTGGCGCACCGGCCTTCGGGCGGTTATTTTTGGCCGCGGCTGTGCCTGCTGCATATTTTTGGCATGCGGAGGCCGCTCGCAAAGTCTCACCCCATTCCGAGTCCGGCGAACGAAGTTGGCCAGCCCCTCCCCCCAAGGCTATTGCCCACCCGTTTTTTGGCCATTTTTCCGCTGGGGGGTTTGGGCGCGCCGACCTTCGGGCGGTTATTTTTGGGCGCGGCTATGCCCGTGGCCTATTTTTGGCACACGGAGGCCGCTCGCAATGTCTCGACCCATTCCGAGTCCGGCGGACGAAGTTGGCCAGCCCCTCCCCCCAAGGCTATAGCCCTCCCGTTTTTTGGCCATTTTTCCGCTGGACGAACTTGGCGCCCCGGCCTTCGGGGGGTTATTTTTGGGCACGGCTGTTCCCGCGACCTATTTTTGGCACGCGGAGGCCGCTCGCAAAGTCTCGCCCCATTCCGAGTCCGGCGGACGAAGTTGGCAAGCCCCTCCCCCCAAGGCTATAGCCCACCCGTTTTTTGGCCATTTTTCCGCTGGACGAACTTGGCGCCCCGGCCTTGGGCGGTTATTTTTAGGCGCGGCTGTGCCCCTGGCCTTTTTTAGCGCGGAGGCCGTTCGCAAAGTCTCGCCCCTTTCCGAGTCCGGCGGATGAAGTTGGCCAGCCCCTCCCCCCAAGGCTATAGCCCACCCGTTTTTTGGCCATTTTTCCGCTGGGGGGTTTGGGCGCAACGACCTTCGGGGTGTTGTTTTTGGGCATTGCTGTGCGCGCGGCCTATTTTTGGCACGCGGAGGCGCCTCGCAATGTCTCGCCCCATTCCGAGCCCGGCGGACGAAGTGTGACAGCCCCACCCCCCAAGGCCATAGCCCACCCGTTTTTGTGGCCTTTTTCCGCTGGACGAACATGGCACCCCGGCCTTCGGGCGGGTATTTTCGGGCGCGGCTGTGCCCGCGGCCTATTTTTGGCACACGGAGGCTCCTCGCAAAGTCTCGCCCCATTCCGATTCCGGCGGACGAAGTGGGCCAGCCCCTCCCCCCAAGGCTATAGCCCACCCGTTTTTTGGCCATTTTTCCGCTGGGGGGTTTGGGCGCGCCGACCATCGGGGGGTTATTTTTGGGCGCGGCTGTGCCCGCGGCCTATTTTTGGCACGCGGAGGCCGCTCGCAAAGTCTCACCCCATTCCGAGTCCGGCGGACGAAGTTGGCCAGCCCCTCCCCCCAAGGCTATAGCCCACCCGTTTTTTGGCCATTTTTCCACTGGACGAACTTGGCGCCCCGGCCTTCGGGCAGTTATGTTTGGGCGCGGCTACGCCCGCGGCCTATATTTGGCACATGGAGGCCGCTCGCAAAGTCTCACCCCATTCCAAGCCCGGTGGACGAAGTTGGCCAGCCCCTCCCCCCAAGGCTATAGCCCACCCGTTTTTTGGCCATTTTTCCGATGGACGATCTTGGCGCCCCGGCCTTCGGGCGGTTATTTTTCGGCGCGGCTGTGCCCGCGGCCTATATTTGGCACACGGAGGCCGCTCGCAAAGTCTCGCCCCATTCCGAGCCCGGCGGACGAAGTGGGCCAGCCCCTCCCCCCAAGGCTATAGCCCACCCGTTTTTTGGCCATTTTTCCGCTGGGGGGTTTGGGCGCGCCGACCATCGGGGGGTTATTTTTGGGCGCGGCTGTGCCCGCGGCCTATTTTTGGCACGCGGAGGCCGCTCGCAAAGTCTCACCCCATTCCGAGTCCGGCGGACGAAGTTGGCCAGCCCCTCCCCCCAAGGCTATAGCCCACCCGTTTTTTGGCCATTTTTCCACTGGACGAACTTGGCGCCCCGGCCTTCGGGCAGTTATGTTTGGGCGCGGCTACGCCCGCGGCCTATATTTGGCACATGGAGGCCGCTCGCAAAGTCTCACCCCATTCCAAGCCCGGTGGACGAAGTTGGCCAGCCCCTCCCCCCAAGGCTATAGCCCACCCGTTTTTTGGCCATTTTTCCGCGGGACGAACTTGGCGCCCCGGCCTTCGGGCTGTTTATTTTGGGCGCGGGTGTGTCCGTGGACTATATTTAGCACGCGGAGGCTGCTCGCAAAGTCTCGCCCCATTCCGAATCCGGCGGACGAAGTTGGCCAGCACCTCCCCCCAAGGCTATAGCCCACCCGTTTTTTGGCCATTTTTCCGCTGGGGGGTTTGGGCGCGCCGACCTTTCGGGTGTTATTTTTGGGCAAGGCTGTGCCCGTGGCCTATTTTTGGCACGCGGAGGCCATTCGCAAAGTCTCGACCCATTCCGAGTCCGGCGGACGGAATTGGCCAGCCCCTCCCCCCAAGGATATAGCCCACCCGGTTTTGGCCATTTTTCCGCTGGACGAACTTGGTGCCCCGGCCTTCGGGCGGTTATATTTGGGCGCGGCTGTGCCCGCGGCCTATTTTTAGCACGCGGAGGCCGCTCGCAAAGTCTCGCCCCATTTCGAGTCCGGCGGACGAAGTTGGCAAGCCCCTCCCCCCAAGGCTATAGCCCACCCGTTTTTTGGCCATTTTTCCGCTGGGGGGTTTGGGCGCAACAACCTTCGGGAGGTTATTTTTGGGCGCGGCTGTGCCCGCGGCCTATTTTTGGCACGTGGAGGCTGCTCGCAAAGTCTCGCCCCACTCCGAGTCCGGCGGACGAAGTTGGCCAGCCCCTCCCCGCAAGGCTATAGCCCACCCGTTTTTTGGCCATATTTCCCCTGGACGAACTTGGCGCCCCGGCCTTCGGACGGTTTTTTTTGGACGTGGCTGTACCCGCAGCATATTTTTGGCATGAGGAGGCCGCTCGCAAAGTCTCGCCCCATTCCGAGTCCGGCGGACGAAGCTGGCCAGCCCCTCCCCCCAAGGCTATAGCCCACCCGTTTTTTGGCCATTTTTCCAATGGATGAACTTGGCGCCCCGGCCTTCGGGCGGTTTTTTTTGTTCGTGGCTGTTCCCTCTGCATATTTTTGGCACGCGGAGGCCGCTCGCAAAGTCTCGCCCCATTCCGAATCCGGCGGACGAATTTGGCCAGCCCCTCCCCCCAAGGCTATAGCCCACCCGTTTTTTGGCCATTTTTCCACTGGGGGGTTTGGGCGCGCCGACCTTCGGGCGGTTATTTTTCGGCGCGGCTGTGCCCGTGGCCTATTTTTGGCATGCGGAGACCGCTCGCAAAGTCTCGCCCCATTCCGAGTCGGGCGGACGAAGCTGGCCAGCCCCTCCCCCCAAGGCTATAGCCCACCCGTTTTTTGGCCATTTTTGCGCTGGACGAACTTGGCGCCCCGGCCTTCGGGCAGTTATTTTTGGGCGCGGCTGTGCCTGCGGCCTATTTTTGGCACGTGGAGGCTGCTCGCAAAGTCTCGTCCCATTCCGAGTCCGGCGGACGAAGTGGGCCAGCCCCTCCCCCCAAGCCTATAGCCCACCCGTATTTTTGGCCATTTTTCTGCTGGGGGGTTTGGGCGCGCCGACCTTCGGTCGGTTATTTTTGGTCGCGGCTGTACCCGCGGCATATTTTTGGCACCCGGAGACCGCTCGCAAAGTCTCGCCCCATTTCGAGTCCGGCGGACGAAGTTGGCCAGCCCCTCCCCCCAAGGCTATAGCCCACCCGTTTTTTGGCCATTTTTCCGCGGGACGAACTTGGCGCCCCGGCCTTCCGGCGGTTATTTTTGGGCGCGGCTGTGCCCGCGGCCTATTTTTTGGCACGTGGAGGCCGCTCGCAAAGTCTCGTCCTATTCCGAGTCCGGCAGACGAAGTTGGCCAGCCCCTCCCCCCAAGGCTATAGCCCACCCGTTTTTTTGGCCATTTTTCCGCTGGGGGGTTTGGGCGCGCCGACCTTCGGACGGTTATTTTTGGGCGCGGCTATGCCCGTGGCCTATTTTTGGCACTCGGAGGCCGCTCGCAATGTCTCGATCCATTCCGAGTACGGCGGACGAAGTTGGCCAGCCCCTCCCCCCAAGGCTATAGCCCTCCCGTTTTTTGGCCATTTTTCCGCTGGACGAACTTGGCGCCCCGGCCTTCGGCGGTTTATTTTTGGACGCGGCTGTCCCCGTAACCTATTTTTGGCACGCGGAGGCCGCTCGCAAAGTCTCGTCCCTTTCTGAGTCCGGCGGATGAAGTTGGCCAGCCCCTCCCCCCAAGGCTATAGCCCACCCGTTTTTTGGCCATTTTTCCGCTGGACGAACTTGGCGCCCGGCCTTCGGGCGGTTATTTTTGGGCGCGGCTGTGCCCGCGGCCTATTTTTAGCACGCGGAGGCCGCTCGCAAAGTCTCGCCCCTTTCCGAGTCCGGCGGATGAAGTTGGCCAGCCCCTCCCCCCAAGGCTATAGCCCACCCGTTTTTTGGCCATTTTTCCGCTGGGGGGTTTGGGCGCAACGACCTTCGGGGTGTTGTTTTTGGGTATGGCTGTGCCCGCGGCCTATTTTTGGCATTCGGAGGCTGCTCGCAAAGTCTAGCCCCATTCCGAGTCCGGCGGACGAAGTCGGCCAGCCCCTCCCCCCAAGGCTATAGCCCACCCGTTTTTTGGCCATTTTTCCGCTGGACGAACTTGGCGCACCGGCCTTCGGGCGGTTATTTTTGGGCGCGGTTGTGCCTGTGGCATATTTTTGGCATGCGGAGGCCGCTCGCAAAGTCTCGCCCCATTCCGAGTCCGGCGAACGAAGTTGGCCAGCCCCTCCCCCCAAGGCTATTGCCCACCCGTTTTTTGGCCATTTTTCCGCTGGGGGGTTTGGGCGCCCCGACCTTCGGGCGGTTATTTTTGGGCGCGGCTATGCCCGTGGCCTATTTTTGGCACACGGAGGCCGCTCGCAATGTCTCGACCCATTCCGAGTCCGGCGGACGAAGTTGGCCAGCCCCTCCGCCCAAGGCTATAGCCCTCCCGTTTTTTGGCCATTTTTCCGCTGGACGAACTTGGCGCCCCGGCCTTCGGCGGGTTATTTTTGGGCGCGGCTGTCCCCGCAACCTATTTTTGGCACGCGGAGGCCGCTCGCAAAGTCTCGCCCCATTCCGAGTCCGGCGGACGAAGTTGGCAAGCCCCACCCCCCAAGGCTATAGCCCACCCGTTTTTTGGCCATTTTTCCGCTGGACGAACTTGGCGCCCCGGCCTTCGGGCGGTTATTTTTGGGCGCGGCTGTGCCCGCGGCCTATTTTTAGCACGCGGAGGCCGCTCGCAAAGTCTCGCCCCTTTCCGAGTCCGGCGGATGAAGTTGGCCAGCCCCTCCCCCCAAGGCTATAGCCCACCCGTTTTTTGGCCATTTTTCCGCTGGGGGGTTTGGGCGCAACGACCTTCGGGGTGTTGTTTTTGGGTATGGCTGTGCCCATGCCTATTTTTGGCATACGGAGGCTGCTCGCAAAGTCTAGCCCCATTCCGAGTCCGGCGGACGAAGTCGGCCAGCCCCTCCCCCCAAGGCTATAGCCCACCCGTTTTTTGGCCATTTTTCCGCTGGACGAACTTGGCGCACCGGCCTTCGGGCGGTTATTTTTGGCCGCGGCTGTGCCTGCGGCATATTTTTGGCATGCGGAGGCCGCTCGGAAAGTCTCGCCCCATTCCGAGTCCGGCGAACGAAGTTGGCCAGCCCCTCCCCCCAAGGCTATTGCCCACCCGTTTTTTGGCCATTTTTCCGCTGGGGGGTTTGGGCGCCCCGACCTTCGGGCGGTTATTTTTGGGCGCGGCTATGCCCGTGGCCTATTTTTGGCACACGGAGGCCGCTCGCAATGTCTCGACCCATTCCGAGTCCGGCGGACGAAGTTGGCCAGCCCCTCCCCCCAAGGCTATAGCCCTCCCGTTTTTTGGCCATTTTCCGCTGGGACGAACTTGGCGCCCGGCCTTGGCGGTTATTTTTGGGCGCGGCTTTGCCCGTGTCCTATTTTTGGCACTCGGAGGCCGCTCGCAAAGTCTCGCCCCATTCCGAGTCCGGCGGACGAAGTTAGCAAGCCCCTCCCCCCAAGGCTATAGTCCACCCGTTTTTTGGCCATTTTTCCGTTGGGGGGTTTGGACGCAACGACCTTCGGCGGGTTATTTTTGGGCGCGGCTGTCCCCGCGACCTATTTTTGGCACGCGGAGGCCGCTCGCAAAGTCTCGCCCCATTCCGAGTCCGGCGGACGAAGTTGGCAAGCCCCTCCCCCCAAGGCTATAGCCCACCCGTTTTTTGGCCATTTTTCCGCTGGACGAACTTGGCGCCCCGGCCTTCGGGCGGTTATTTTTGGGCGCGGCTGTGCCCGCGGCCTATTTTTGGCACGCGGAGGCCGCTCGCAAAGTCTCGCGCCATTCCGAGTCCGGCGGACGAAGTTGGCCAGCCCCACCCCCCAAGGCTACAGCCCACCCGTTTTTGTGGCCTCTTTCCGCTGGACGAACTTGGCGCCCCGGCCTTCGGGCGGGTATTTTTGGGCGCGGCTGTGCCTGCGGCCTATTTTTGGCACACGGAGGTGCCTCGTAAAGTCTCGCGCCATTCCGAGTCCGGCGGACGAAGTTGGCCAGCCCCACACCCCAAGGCTATAGCCCACGCGTTTTTGTGGCCTTTTTCCGCTGGACGAACCTGGCGCCCCGGCCTTCGGGCGGGTATTTTTGGGCGCGGTTGTGTCCGCGGCCTATTTTTGGCACACGAAGGCACCTCGCAAAGTCTCGCGCCATTCCGAGTCCGGCGGACGAAGTTGCCCAGCCCCACCCCCCAAGGCTATAGCCCACCCGTTTTTGTGGCCTTTTTCCGCTGGACGAACTTGGCGCCCCGGCCTTCGGGCGGGTATTTTTGGGCGCGGCTGTGCCTGCGGCCTATTTTTGGCGCATGGAGGCGCCTCGCAAAGTCTCGCGCCATTCCGAGTCCGGCGGACGAAGTTGGCCAGCCCCACCCCCCAAGGCTATAGCCCACGCGTTTTTGTGCCCTTTTTCCGCTGGACGAACTTGGCGTCCCGGCCTTCGGGCGGTTATTTTTGGGCGCGGCTATGCCCGTGGCCTATTTTTGGCACACGGAGGCCGCTCGCAATGTCTCGACCCATTCCGAGTCCGGCGGACGAAGTTGGCCAGCCCCTCCCCCCAAGGCTATAGCCCTCCCGTTTTTTGGCCATTTTTCCGCTGGACGAACTTGGCGCCCCGGCCTTCGGGGGGTTATTTTTGGGCACGGCTGTCCCCGCGACCTATTTTTGGCACGCGGAGGCCGCTCGCAAAGTCTTGCCTCATTCCGAGTCCGGCGGACGAAGTTGGCAAGCCCCTCCCCCCAAGGCTATAGTCCACCCGTTTTTTGGCCATTTTTCCGTTGGGGGGTTTGGACGCAACGACCTTCGGCGGGTTATTTTTGGGCGCGGCTGTGCCCGCGGCCTATTTTTAGCACGCGGAGGCCACTCGCAAAGTCTCGCCCCATTCCGAGTCCGGCGGACGAAGTTGGCCAGCCCCTCCCCCCAAGGCCATAGCGCACCCGTTTTTTGGCCATTTTTCCGCTGGGGGGTTTGGGCGCAACGACCTTCGGGAGGTTATTTTTGGGCGCGACTGTGCCCACGGCCTATTTTTGGCACGTGGAGGCTGCTCGCAAAGTCTCGTCCCATTCCGAGTCCGGCGGACGAAGTGGGCCAGCCCCTCCCCCCAAGGCTATAGCCCACCCGTATTTTTGGCCATTTTTCTGCTGGGGGGTTTGGGCGCGCCGACCTTCGGTCGGTTATTTTTGGTCGCGGCTGTACCCGCGGCATATTTTTGGCACCCGGAGACCGCTCGCAAAGTCTCGCCCCATTCCGAGTCCGGCGGACGAAGTTGGCCAGCCCCTCCCCCCAAGGCTATAGCCCACCCGTTTTTTGGCCATTTTTCCGCGGGACGAACTTGGCGCCCCGGCCTTCGGGCGGTTATTTTTGGGCGCGGCTGTGTCCGCGGCCTATTTTTTGGCACGTGGAGGCCGCTCGCAAAGTCTCGTCCTATTCCGAGTCCGGCGGACGAAGTTGGCCAGCCCCTCCCCCCAAGGCTATAGCCCACCCGTTTTTTTGGCCATTTTTCCGCTGGGGGGTTTTGGCGCGCCGACCTTCGGGCGGTTATTTTTGGCCGCGGCTATGCCCGTGGCCTATTTTTGGCACTCAGAGGCCGCTCGCAATGTCTCGAACCATTCCGAGTCCGGCGGACGAAGTTGGCCAGCCCCTCCCCCCAAGGCTATAGCCCTCCCGTTTTTTGGCCATTTTTCCGCTGGACGAACTTGGCGCCCCGGCCTTCGGGGGGTTATTTTTGGGCGCGGCTGTCCCCGCGACCTATTTTTGGCACACGGAGGCCGCTCGCAAAGTCTCGCCCCATTCCGAGTCCGGCGGACGAAGTTGGCAAGCCCCTCCCCCCAAGGCTATAGTCCACCCGTTTTTTGGCCATTTTTCCGTTAGGGGGTTTGGACGCAACGACCTTCGGCGGGTTATTTTTGGGCGCGGCTGTGCCCGCGGCCTATTTTTAGCACGCGGAGGCCACTCGCAAAGTCTCGCCCCATTCCGAGTCCGGCGGACGAAGTTAGCCAGCCCCTCCCCCCAAGGCTATAGCCCACCCGTTTTTTGACCATTTTTCCGCGGGACGAACTTGGCGCCCCGGCCTTCGGGGGGTTATTTTTGGGCGCGGCTGTGCCCGCGGCCTATTTTTGGCACGTGGAGGCCGCTCGCAAAGTCTCGTCCCATTCCGAGTCCGGCGGACGAAGTTGGCCAGCCCCTCCCCCCAAGGCTATAGCCCACCCGTTTTTTTGGCCATTTTTCCGCTGGGGGGTTTGGGCGCGCCGACCTTCGGTCGGTTATTTTTGGGCGCGGCTGTACCCACGGCATATTTTCGGCACCCGGAGGCCGTTCGCAAAGTCTCGCCCCATTCCGAGTCCGGCGGACGAAGTTGGCCAGCCCCTCCCCCCAAGGCTATAGCCCACCCGTTTTTTGGCCATTTTTCCGCTGGACGAACTTGGCGCCCCGGCCTTCGGGCGGTTATTTTTGGGCGCGGCTGTGTCCGCGGCCTATTTTTGGCACGTGGAGGCCGCTCGCAAAGTCTCGTCCCATTCCGAGTCCGGCGGACGAAGTTGGCCAGCCCCTCCCCCCAAGGCTATAGTCCACCCGTTTTTTGGCCATTTTTCCGTTGGGGGGTTTGGGCGCAACGACCTTCGGCGGGTTATTTTTGGGCGCGGCTGTGCCCGCGGCCTATTTTTAGCATGTGGAGGCCGCTCGCAAGGACTCGCCCCATTCCGAGTCCGGCGGACGAAGTGGGCCAGCCCCTCCCCCCAAGGCCATAGCCCACCCGTTTTTTGGCCATTTTTCCGCTGGGGGGTTTGGGCGCAACGACCTTCGGCGGGTTATTTTTGGGCGCGGCTGTGCCCGCGGCCTATTTTTAGCATGTGGAGGCCGCTCGCAAGGACTCGCCCCATTCCGAGTCCGGCGGACGAAGTGGGCCAGCCCCTCCCCCCAAGGCCATAGCCCACCCGTTTTTTGGCCATTTTTCCGCTGGGGGGTTTGGGCGCAACGACCTTCGGGAGGTTATTTTTGGGCGCAGCTGTGGCCGCGGCCTATTTTTGGCACATGGAGGCTGCTCGCAAAGTCTCGCCCCACTCCGAATCCGGCGGACGAAGTTGGCCAGCCCCTCCCCGCAAGGCTATAGCCCACCCGTTTTTTGGCCATTTTTCCCCTGGACGAACTTGGCACCCCGGCCTTCGGGCTGTAATTTTTGGGCGCGGCTGTGTCCATGGCCTATTTTTGGCACACGGAGGCGGCTCTCAAAGTCTCGCCCCATTCCGAGTCCGGCGGACGAAGTTGGCCAGCCCCACCCCCAAGGCTATAGCCCACCCGTTTTTTGGCCATTTTTCCGCTGGACGAACTTGGCGCCCCGGCCTTCGGGCGGTTATTTTTGGGTTCGGCTGTGCCCGCGGCCTATTTTTGGCATACGGAGCCCGCTCGCAAAGTCTCGCCCCATTCCGAGTCCGGTGGACGAAGTTGGCCAGCCCCTCCCCCCAAGGCTATAGCCCACCCGTTTTTTGGCCATTTTTACGCTGGGGGGTTTGGGCGCCCCGACCTTCGGGGGGTTATTTTTGGGCGCGGCTGTGCCCGCGGCCTATTTTTGGCATGCGGAGGCCGCTCGCAAAGTCTCGCTCCATTCCGAGTCCGGCGGACGAAGTTGGCCAGCCCCACTCCCCAAGGCTATAGCCCACCCGTTTTTGTGGCCTTTTTCCGCTGGACGAACTTGGCGCCCCGGCCTTCGGGCGGGTATTTTTGGGCGCGGCTGTGCCCGTAGCCTGTTTTTTGCACACAGAGGCGCCTCGCAAAGTCCCGCGCCATTCCGAGTCCGGCGGACGAAGTTGGCCAGCCCCACCCCCCAAGGCTATAGCCCACCCATTTTTGTGCCCTTTTTCCGCTGGACGAACTTGGCGCCCCGGCCTTCGGGCGGGTATTTTTAGGCACGGCTGTGCCCGCGGCCTATTTTTGGCACACGGAGGCGCCTCGCAAAGTCTCGCACCATTCCGAGTCCGGCGGACGAAGTTGGCCAGCCCCACCCCCCAAGGCTATAGCCCACCCGGTTTTGTGCCCTTTTTCCGCTGGACGAACTTGGTGCCCCGGCCTTCGGGCGGGTATTTTTGGGCGTGGCTGTGCCCGCGG